>JAJHIY020000417.1:215000-349205 GCA_022114975.2 Lampris megalopsis
TGCTTTTACTTTTCGTGCTTTTCTAGAACTCGTTCTGGAACTCTTTTCACTTTACAGGGACAATAACTCACCACTCATTAGTTTGCAGTTTTCTCTGGAACTCTTCTTCTCTTCACAGTACATAACCAGGAACTTACAGTATGTCAACGGTCCATTTCTTGCCCCATACCCCCCCCCTTCTCATTATTATTTTTTCACAAGTCCACACTCTTGACTGGTTTACTGACTCTGCCGGACCTGGTCCGTCTCAGTCCGTCGGCGTGTTTGGGTTTACTTCCACTCAGGACAGGAGGACCATTACAGACTAGCCGCCGGACATCCCGGTAAGGCCAAAGTATGGTCATCCTGTCCTGAGCGGGAGTAAACCCAAACACGCCGATGGACTGATACGGACCAGGTCCGGCAGAGTCAGCAAAACCAGCCAAGAGACTGGACTCTCTCTATGAAGACAGATGTATAGGGGGAAAACCCTTTTAATTCATAGCAGTACAAGCCTGTTTCACTCACCAGCTGCCAAGTTGACGCTCGCTCTCTCTCTCGCTCTCTCTCTCTATATATATATAGTATATATATTGTAACGGGCATGGATAAGTAGACACGTTGATCCCTAACTAACGGGTCGGACCCCTTAGTCGACTGGTTAACGTTGTCGCTTGCGGAGCGGGGGACACGGGTTCGCGTCCCGGTTATGGCGACGGTTCCCGGACTGCCCCCCGAATTCGCTGTATATAAAACTCTGTTAAAAGAAACACTAAATAGTAGGGAAAGTGCTCAACAAATAAAGAGCAAAATAATCCAGTGAGTCAAGCTGCGTGTGTTCAGTCCAGCCTTTGTGCTGGAGCCAGCAGTCCTCAGCAGTGACCGGGAACTGGCTGTGCCGTTTCTAGATCTACACTCTGATCGCAGAAGACGCACATGGCTGCAAGCCTTCAGCAATGCGGCGGCGGCGGGAGGACCGTTCATCTCCTGTTCAGCAGTCCAATGTTACAACCGACTGGGATGCAACCAGGTCCCCATGCAGCTACCGCAAGACATGCTGGTTTTCTGTTCCGCCAGGTTCACCTGTTGTCCAGTTATCCCAGCCTCCAACAGAGGAGAGGTGCTACACCTGGGACAAACACGTGTTCTATAAACTAGAAGCTTTTTATTCTGGCATGTTGGAAGTTTAAACACCTGCGTTCAGGATAATTTCGTGATGTTTTTAGGACACTGAAACTTACAGTTGGTCTTTCTCGGCCGCCGGACTCCTCGCCCCCCGTCTCGGGAAAATTGTTCGGTTTGATCGGCTGGCTTCTAATCATCAGTCGGAGGGGCTCGAACAGGCGGTGCGCCGTGTTTACTGCGCTTCCAACCGATGTGACTTCCCAGTAAACCCCAACCATACCTCGATACCACACCCATTTTAACCGTTCACCTAGACCGAGCCCCAGATCTCTATTTATTTATATAATGACAAAGAACACACAAGACATTACAACATGAACACAATAACGTACATCAACGTGACACTGAACACAGGGCTGCAATCAATTAGTCAACTGTTAAATTACACGTCTCCAAAATACTAACAGTCCGAAATGCTTTTCTGTTTTTACCTGAATGAAAGGTCTTCATGTGGTTTAGCATGTCTATCAGGAACACACTTAGTTTGGCTTTCCCCCCATTCCGTTTCCTCCCGGGCATCTGCCAGGAGTAATTAGCTATTCCACAACACGCACCGTGCCGGGGTCTTTATGTGTGGGCTGAAGCAGAAGCAGGACGTCTTGCAACTGAAAGGTTAGACTGCAAGAGGTTTTTCTAAGAATAAGATCTGATAAATCCGCCCGAAATGTGAGCTTCAGACCTCGTCCCAGACCGGGTGTCAGCATGGATGTGTTATACTAGACTGTTATAGATGTATCATAGTATTGTAACGATATAATTCGCTACGGTATGTATAATAACACTATTATAGATGTATCATAGTATTGTAACGATATAATTCGCTACAGTATTACTATTATAGATGTATCATAGTATTGTAACGATATAATTCGCTACGGTATGTATAATAACACTATTATAGATGTATCATAGTATTGTAACGATATAATTCGCTACAGTATTACTATTATAGATGTATCATAGTATTGTAACGATATAATTCGCTACGGTATGTATAATAACACTATTATAGATGTATCATAGTATTGTAACGATATAATTCGCTACGGTATGTATAATAACACTATTATAGATGTATCATAGTATTGTAACGATATAATTCGCTACAGTATTACTATTATAGATGTATCATAGTATTGTAACGATATAATTCGCTACGGTATGTATAATAACACTATTATAGATGTATCATAGTATTGTAACGATATAATCCGCTACAGTATTACTATTATAGATGTATCCTAGTATTGTAACGATATAATTCGCTACAGTATGTATAATAACACTATTATAGATGTATCATAGTATTGTAACGATATAATCCGCTACAGTATGTATAATAACACTATTATAGATGTATCATAGTATTGTAACGATATAATTCGCTACAGTATGTATAATAACACTATTATAGATGTATCATAGCATTGTAATGATATAATTCGCTACAGTATGTATAATAACAGTATTATAGATGTATCATAGTATTGTAACGTTATAATTCGCTACAGTATGTATAATAACACTATTATAGAGGTATCATAGTATTGTAACGATATAATTCGCTACAGCATGTATAATAACACTATTATAGATGTATCATAGTATTGTAACGATATAATTCGCTACAGTATTACTATTGTAGATGTATCATAGTATTGTGACGATATAATTCGCTACAGTATTACTATTGTAGATGTATCATAGTATTGTAACGATATAATTCGCTACAGTATGTATAATAACACTATTATAGATGTATCCAGAGGTGGAAAGTAACGAAATACATTTACTCAAGTTACTGTATTGAATACTTTTTTTGTGTATTTTGTATTTTTTAAGTACAATTTAAAATCGGTATTTTGTATTTTACTTGAGTACGTTTTGACTCAAGTATTGTACTTAGTTACTTTATAAATCCTATCCGTTACTGAGTAAAAATAACAATTCAACCTACAGGGGAAAAATACGCGCCAGCACCATAGACAGTAAACCAATGGCCAGAACCAACAGTGACAAATGATGATGTGATTAGCACTGGCGCGTGCGGACACAGAGGGCACGTGCGGACAAGCTAGGTTAGTGGGCACGAAGTTTTTAGTGCTAGAATGGAGGTCGACAAAGCAGGCACGGCCAGCGGCCAGCGGTCCAGAAGACCCAGACCTAGAAATAATAGATGAAGCTCAAGCTGAAACATCGAAGTCTGTAGAACTAGATGCAGAAAAAAATCCTTGGCCACATTTGGAAGATTTCTTTTTGTTCAAGCGTAGGAAAGGCAACAGCATCATCATGCAGTGCAAGATGTGCCTCCCAGCAGTGAAGTACCTGTCTGCTTTCAACAACTCCACTTCACATCTGCAGAAGCATGTTTTGGTAAGTATTTCTGCTGTCTCATTAGTAGTTTTATTTAATATAGCCAACCCAGGCTCACCCCATTTCGTGGGCATTTTTATGCTAGCACCTGCAACCATTGACAGTAGAAGAAACCCACAGCTAGCCAGCACATTCTAATTAGCTGCTATGCTAACATAATCAAACGTGACACATCATTAAGTACCAAATGAACTCGCTCCAGCCGACAATCCGCATGTTTATTGTACTTCAAACAGATACAAAACGCGTAATGTATATTTGCAGTCTGTTTAAGTCTTTAGGACATTGGCTAAATTTGCATAACAGCTAGCCCCTGGTACTTGAGTGTGTAAAGGCTAGCTGTTAGTTGCTAGTAGTCTTGAGTGGACTCGGGGAAATTAGCCTTGGTTAAATTTAGCTGCTATGAATAGTCGGTGTTACCCCGTCGAAATTGCCACGGGTTTCAATTTGATTGTGTCTTTGAATTTACAGTCAAATCAAATGTATCAACTGTGTTAACAGAGAGGGTTGTAGTGTGAGGCACTTTGCCTAACCAACATTACAGGGCACTCAGCGCTCCTCCACTATAGGCGGGGAGCTAAGGGGCCTTACCGTGCACCCTCCTTACAATCGAACGAAACCAACTTTTTTTAAAAACGTCTGACCATGCTGAACATGTTAACAAGTGTTAACATTGAAAATTTTGGGTTGCATTTCATGTTTCAGGTACTCAATGCATTTCAATGTATTTCCCTCCATTGGAAATGCATTACAATTACAGGAACATGACTCTCCATGAGCAAGGGGAAAGTGTGACATCTGGCTTTGCAAGTTTAATCACATCTAGTGATAAATGTATGGTTTTAGTGGTATTATTGGCTTTCTCTAAATAATAAAGGCCAGAATGTAAAGTCTTTCTACTCGATTTACAAGGCAAATCAAGTAGAAAGACTTTAAATTTTGGTCTCTACTATTATGGAAAGCCAATAATACCACTGAAACCATACATTTTCCAAAAGCTTGTGTCCTCTAGATGTGATTAAACATGCAGAGACAGATGTCACACCTTCCCCTTGCTCATGGAGAGCCAATGGAGGGAAATACATTGAAATGCATTGAGTACCTGAAACATGATGTGCAACCCAAAATTTTCAATGTTAACATTTGTTAACATGTTCAGCATGGTCAGACCTTTCAAAAAAAGTTGGTTTCGTTCGATTGTAAGGAGGGTGCACGACTGCACGATAAGGCCTCGTAGCTCCCCGCCTACTAGGCAGACCCAGAAAAGATTGTTTTGACTCCTTCATATCGACGACAAGGGATTAGATCACTAGTAGGCGATTGTTGCTCTGTGTGCATGCAAGCAGCTATGATGATTACACATGCATTGATATGTCTCCTTCCTCTGTATCATAATACTGGTAGGCTATAGAAACACATTGGCTTTTGATGTTGATTTGAAATCTCAATTTTAGCATTCAAATCCAAATCACTGATTTTGTTGGGAAGGGTGCAGCATTGTAATACCCTCTGGATTGTGGCATATTGTGCTTAATACAATGTAATAGACAAAATGTGATGACTAAAGAAATAGAAAACTTTTATTTATCAAAGTTTTAATTTCAGTGTGTTTAATAAGCACCACATTGATTCCTCTACTGATAATACCCTTTTCTTTTTTTTCACAGAGGAAACATCCATCGAAACAGTTGGCTTTTAGCCGAGCAAAGCCAGGGAAGCGAACCCACCAAGCAAATTCACCAAGTCCAAGCAAGCAAACAAATATAAAAGATGCCATGACAGTGGGAGGCAACCGCCGTGTGCCACAAGGCAAGATCGACAAGATCATCATTAGGCTAATATGTGAGGGCCTTCATACATTTAGTTTGGTTGAACAACCTGCATTCAAATAACTTTTGACAACGCTAAATCCACAATGCAAGGTCATTTCCAGGCCCACTGTCCGGACAAGATTAGAGGCATCTGCCATTCAGATGAAGAAGAATGTCATGTCCCATCTCAGTAAAGTGAGCTACGTTGCCACCACTACAGACTGTTGGACTGCACACCAGCAAAGTTTTATTGGGGTCCCACACCTTTGATGTCCTTGCAGGGGCACTTGACGACATACACTGTCAGTATAGAATTAGGGGCAAAGTGGTGAGAACCACAACAGATAGTGGCTCAAACTTCGTTAAAGCTTTTAGTGTCTTCGGAGAACAGAGCCAGTCTGAGGATGCAGAATCAGATGCTGAGTCGGACAGAGATTCAATTGATGATGAGCCCACAGCCAACTACCTGGACACATTCAGCATCCTGGAGCAAGATAATGGCCTGGAGTACCAACTTCCTACACACCAAAGGTGTGCATGCCATCTTCTCAACTTAGTTGCCACAACAGATGCTGAGATAGCAGAAAAGAAGATGGACACATACAAGAGACTATCACGTGCAGCCTTTGGGAAATGTCAAGCCATGTGGAACAATACGGGTCGTTCATACATGGCAGCAGAAGTTGTGGAAGATCATTGCCGACTCCAGCTCATCCGACCAAATCAAACGCGGTGGAATTCAACATTCATGGCTGTGGAGAGAATCATATGGATCATACAAGAGAAAGGGGAGGAGGCAATCAGGAATATTTGTGAAGAATTCAAATTGAAAACGTAAGTTTTAATTTGCATTTCAACAGTATGAAAGTGTGAATGTGTGTTTACATACTTGAAACAACTTTTCCTGCTTGATTTCCTGACAATTCTTTGTATTCTATTTATGCCAGGCTGACTCAAGCAGAAATTGCTTTCCTGACTGATTACTGCTCGGTGATGAAACCTCTGGTAAAGGCCTTGAACATACTTCAGTCAGAGACCAACACACACTTAGGGTGGCTTCTTCCAGTGATATGTCAGCTACAAGCAAAACTCAAAAGGCAGGAGACCTCATCCAAGATGTGTCTACCACTCATCAAAGCCATTCAGGATGGTGTCCAAAAGCGTTTTGGTGAGATGATGATGGACCCAGAACTGATTGCGGCAGCAATACTTCTACCGAAGTTCAAGACCACCTGGACAGAGAGGCCTGATGTCATAGAAACAGGTATGATTGCATCTTATAATAAACTGCTTTTCAACAGTTTATTGGAGCTCTACTTTGTTTTATACTCAATACAATGCGGTCAGTGCTATAAGGCATTATGCATTATGGTGCACTCTTGGTAAATTAATCAAGTCTTAATTGTCAGAAATGTGTTGTTTGTCACTCGACAGGTCTGGCTTATGTCAGACAACACCTTGACCAGATGGCAGAGGTGGAAGTGGAGCAAGTTGGACAACATTCCTCAGATGAAGATGATTTCTTCTCCTCAATGAAGTCCAGAAGGTCAGAAGGTACAGGGGAGTTGGAAGGGTACCTAGCCTGTATCCCAAACGATATGGATCTGCTAAACTCCTTTCCAAATTTAAAAAAACTCTCTCTGAAACTCAACACTGGCCTGCCTGCTTCAGCTGCCTGCGAGCGGCTTTTCAGTTGTGCTGGATTACTGTTCACTGCAAAGCGAGCAAGGATGAGCTCAACTGACTTTGAAAATCAGCTGCTGCTTAAACTGAACAAGAAGTTTGTAGACTAGGTTATAGGTGATTTAGGGTGTCACAAAACTAGTGGCCTTGATTTGCAATATTCCTCTCTGGAATATTGCTGCTCTTTTATGTTCCTTTAATTTTGTAACACTTGTGAGCGTCATCATGTGGACATTACTTTGTAGTTTGTACCTCTCTGAGAGAGAGAAACAGAGAGAGAAAGTAGGCGTGCACAAGCCTGTTTAATGTTTTTACCACTAAATGGATGAGCTCAATTAACTTTGAAAATCAGCTGCTGCTTAAACTGAACAAGAAGTTTGTAGACTAGGTTACAGGTGATTCAGGGTGTCACAAAACTAGCGGCCTTGATTTGCAGTATAACAGCTGTTGCTGTTGGTGTTGACATGTATGTTGTTGTAATTACACTTACATTTGTGTAGGTATTCTTTGTTGTTATCGCACTTACTCACACATGCCCTCTATAGCGCTCTTGCAGCTGTGGAGATGGCATTACCACATTCTCATTCTCTGACGGTTAACAAACACACACACACACACACACACAAAACATGTCTCCTCTGGAATATTGCTGCTCCTTTACGTCAGTTTGACTTTGTAGCAACACTTATGAGCGTCATCATGTGGGCATTACTTTGTACTTTTTACCTGTGTGTGTGAGAGAGAGAGAGGGTGAGAGGGAGAGAGAGGGAGAGTGTGCGTGTGAGAGAGAGCGTGAGAGAGAGAAAACGTGAGAGTAAGCATGTTTAATGTTGTACCACTAAATGGATGAGCTCAACTAACTTGAAGATGCTACTTAAACTGAACAAGAAGTTCAGTTGTTGTGAAGTTATTGTTATTGCGCTTACATTTGTTACACTTGTTCTTTAATTTAAAACAAAATAGTTATGGATTTCTGACCCCTTGTCCTATTTTTACTACCCTCACACCCCACACAAAGAAAGTAACTAAGTAACTTTTACTTAAAGTACATTTCAAATGAACTACTTTTTACTTTTACTTGAGTACATTTTCAGATGAGTACTTTTACTTCTACTTGAGTAATATTTCATCAAAGTATTGGTACTTTTACTTGAGTACAATATTTTTGTACTTTTTCCACCTCTGGATGTATCATAGTATTGTAACGATATAATTCGCTACGGTATGTATAATAACACTATTATAGATGTATCATAGTATTGTAACGATATAATTCGCTACAGTATTACTATTATAGATGTATCATAGTATTGTAACGATATAATTCGCTACGGTATGTATAATAACACTATTATAGATGTATCATAGTATTGTAACGATATAATCCGCTACAGTATTACTATTATAGATGTATCCTAGTATTGTAACGATATAATTCGCTACAGTATGTATAATAACACTATTATAGATGTATCATAGTATTGTAACGATATAATCCGCTACAGTATGTATAATAACACTATTATAGATGTATCATAGCATTGTAATGATATAATTCGCTACAGTATGTATAATAACAGTATTATAGATGTATCATAGTATTGTAACGTTATAATTCGCTACAGTATGTATAATAACACTATTATAGAGGTATCATAGTATTGTAACGATATAATTCGCTACAGCATGTATAATAACACTATTATAGATGTATCATAGTATTGTAACGATATAATTCGCTACAGTATTACTATTGTAGATGTATCATAGTATTGTGACGATATAATTCGCTACAGTATGTATAATAACACTATTATAGATGTATCATAGTATTGTAACGATATAATTCGCTACAGTATTACTATTGTAGATGTATCATAGTATTGTAACGATATAATTCGCTACAGTATGTATAATAACACTATTATAGATGTATCATAGTATTGTAACGATATAATTCGCTACAGTATGTATAATAACACTATTATAGATGTATCATAGTATTGTGACGATATAATTCGCTACAGTATGTATAATAACACTATTATAGATGTATCATAGTATTGTGACGATATAATTCGCTACAGTATGTATAATACTACTATAATACATCATGGGTGTCAGACGCATGGATCATGTATTACGGCGCTGTCGGGAGGAGAGACCCCCCCCCCGCCAGCCAGGCCAGCTCTCATTGGTTGAGAGGAGAGATGAGCTCATTGGTTGAGCGGAGGGAAGAGGCGGAGCTTCTCGCCCAGCGAGCGAGCGAGCGAGCGAGGTCTTGGGTTTTTTCGTCTTCCTCCCCCCCTCCCCTGTCTCCCCCCCTCTCTCTCCCCCCCCCCCAAGCGAGCGCGGTTGTTGTCCCGGAGAACGTCCGACTTGCGTCACATTTGTCAGCGTCCGTCCAGGTGTGCGGAACCGAGCTGCCGGCGGTGGAAATGGCGGAGAACAGAGACAAGTCTTGCGACCAGATGAAGCTGTGGAAGGAGAGCCGCGGGCTTCAGGTCGGTGTGTCTTCCATCCGGATTTGAAAGGAACCGGGGGAGAAAATGGGTGAAAGGTCACCGGGGGTCGCATAGAAAACACAATAGAACCCCCGGCCCATGACTTTGTACCGTAGAATATAATCGCTACGACTTCCCGAACGCGTTAGTTAATGTTCACAGTGTGGTCCGTTGGAACCAAACACGTCCGGTACCGGGTTGGAGTGGGCTGGCGGCAGAACCAGCTCACCGTCACGCACACTGGCGTGAGTTAGCGGTTAAGACACAGTAGTATTTCATAATAGTAGTATTTCATAATAGTAGTATATAATAGTAGTATTTCATAATAGTAGTATTTCATAATGGTAGTATTTCATAATGGTAGTATTTCATAATAGTAGTATATAATAGTAGTATTTCATAATAGTAGTATATAATAGTAGTATATAGTATATAATAGTTCAGATAATCTCATTTTAATGTTAAACACGACTTCAGCTACTAGGTCCGGTTTGACTGGATCTGCTGGCTGGAGGCCTGTGGTTCCTCTTTACGTTTTGCTCACCGGCAGTCTGGTGATGCAGGGCCCCCCCCCACCCCCACCCCACCCCCCCCCCCACACACTGGGTTTTATTTCACATCAGTAATGCTGTCGCCGTTTCCCGTTTACTTTCCAACCCTTTCAGTTAAATCTCAACATGTGTGGGCAGCATAACATAGTCACAGAATTTGGGAGGATTTAAGCAGGTCAACTGGCCTACTTGGGTGGCGCAGCAGTTAGCGCTGTCGCCTTACAGCAGGAAGGTCCCGGGTTCGAGCCCTGGGGTAGTCCAACCTTGGGGTTCTCCCCGTGGGTTTCCTCCGGGGGCTTCAGTTTCCTGCCACAGTCCAAAGACATGTAGGTCAGGTGAACTGACCTACTAAACTGTCCCTAGGTGTGTGTGTGTGTGTGTGTGTGTGTGTGTGTGTGTGTGTGTGTGTGTGATGGCCTGGAGGCCTGTCCAGGGGTGTCTCCCCGCCTGCTGCCCAATGACTGCTGGGATAGGCTGCAGCACCTCCGCGCCCCCGAGAGCAGGACGAGTGGTTTGGATAACAGATGGATGGATGGATGGATGGGTGGGTGGATGGGTGGATGGATGGATGGATGGATGGATGGATGGATGGATGGTGGATGGATGGGTGGAATGGGCCTACTTATTACATTACTTACAGTGGCCATGTTTACATGCACCGTGAAGTGGAGCTACGCTTACAGCTCGATTAGGCCATGCAGTTGGACTACTGTCGTTGTCCCAGTATACAACAACCCGAAGTATGGATGGAAGTATGTCTGACCCCGGTACAGTAGGTGGCGCTATGCCCCCTTTCAGCTGGTTGCTACTGGACCGCGGAATGTACTGAATGTAAATTAATGTAAATTACAATGAAAGTAGTAGTAGTATGGTGGTAGTAGTAGTAGTAGTGGTGGTAGTGGTGGTAGTAGTAGTAGTAGAAGTAGTGGTGGTGGTAGTAGTGGTGGTAGTAGTAGTAGTAGTAGTGGTGGTAGTAGTAGTAGTGGTGGTAGTAGCAGTAGTAGTAGTAGTGGTGGTAGTAGTAGTAGTGGTGGTAGTAGTGGTGGTGGTAGTAGTAGTAGTAGTGGTGGTAGTAGTAGTAGTAGTGGTAGTAGTAGTGGTGGTAGTAGTAGTGGTGGTGGTGGTGGTAGTAGTAGTGGTGGTAGTAGTAGTAGTAGTGGTGGTAGTAGTGGTGGTAGTAGTAGTGGTGGTGGTAGTAGTGGTGGTAGTAGTGGTAGTAGTGGTGGTGGTAGTAGTAGTAGAAGTAGTAGTAGTGGTGGTAGTAGTAGTAGTAGAAGTAGTAGTAGTGGTGGTAGTAGTGGTGGTAGTAGTGGTGGTGGTAGTAGAAATAGTAGTAGTGGTGGTAGTAGTGGTGGTAGTAGTAGTAGTAGTAGTGGTGGTAGTAGTAGTAGTAGTAGTGGTGGTAGTAGTGGTGGTAGTAGTAGTAGTAGTAGTGGTGGTAGTAGTGGTGGTAGTAGTAGTAGTAGTGGTGGTAGTGGTGGTGGTAGTAGTAGTAGTGGTGGTAGTAGTAGTGGTGGTGGTAGTAGTAGTGGTAGTAGTAGTGGTGGTGGTGGTAGTAGTAGTAGTGGTGGTAGTAGTGGTGGTAGTAGTGGTAGTAGTGGTGGTGGTAGTAGTAGTAGTAGTGGTGGTAGTAGTGGTGGTAGTAGTAGTGGTGGTGGTAGTAGTAAGTAGGTCAATGGGCGGGCAGTAGATTTTCTGACTGAACTTCGTCCCTGTCAACTCACTGTTGTGTAACCTGAGTGCCAGAAGACACAAGTGCCGTGATAAACAAAATAAGTCATAAAACACGTTCTGTCTGTGCAGGTACATTTACACTCTCTAGTTTTAGTCTTATGCCCAGTCTTAGTTGTACTCTTGTCCTGGTCCCTTCCTTCTAGATTTTTGTTGTAAAACAACCTAAAATAAGGTTACTGGTTGGGGCGTTGCATTTCAGTGACTATATTTACAGTGTGTTAGTTTATTGTGCTTTTTGTGTTGTAGTTGACTGGAATATATTCACAACTGAAACTGATGCTTGGGGCTGCTATTTCCAAAGAGCTCAAATTTGTGTTTTAATGACGTGTAACCCCCTTGTTCTGGCTAGACTTTGAAGAAACCCCACCGGTCTTCTGAATTCAGGGTAGCTGCTGCAGGCCCATTTGTTTCTGGCACAAACAGAATGAACAGGTAGATGTATAGTGTAGATGTATAGTTGTATAGTGTAGATGTATAGTGTAGTTGTATAGTGTAGATGTATAGTGTAGATGTATAGTGTAGTTGTATAGTGTAGATGTATAGTGTAGATGTATAGTGTAGATGTATAGATGTATAGTGTAGATGTATAGATGTATAGTGTAGATGTATAGTGTAGTTGTATAGTGTAGATGTATAGTGTAGATGTATAGTGTAGATGTATAGATGTATAGTGTAGATGTATAGTGTAGATGTATAGTGTAGATGTATAGTGTAGATGTATAGATGCATAGTGTAGATGTATAGTGTAGATGTATAGTGTAGTTGTATAGTGTAGATGTATAGATGCATAGTGTAGATGTATAGTGTAGATGTATAGTGTAGTTTTATAGTGTAGATGTATAGTGTAGATGTATAGTGTCAGCTGAGCTGCGGCCCAACTCTGTCGCCGTCATGTGAGGAAGGGGCAGAGATGCTACTACGTAATGCACTTGACCACAACCGTCACCACTGGGAGGCGCTAAGTCAGTGGTGCCAGCTTTGAATATGGGGAGCACAAGAGAAACCCAATATATAAAGAACAATAATTTGGGGTGTCCGGGTAGCGTAGCAGTCTATTCACTTGCCTACCAACATGGGGATCCCGGTTCGAGTCCCCGTGTTGCCTCCGGCTGGGTCGGGCGTCCCTACAGACACAATTGGCCGTGTCTGCGGGTGGGAAGCCGGATGTGGGTATGTGTCGTGGTCGCTGCACTAGCGCCGCCTCTGGGTGGTTGGGGCGCCTGTTCGGGGCCGGGGAACTGGAGGGAATAGCGTGATCCTCCCACGCGCTACGTCCCCCTGGTGAAACTCCTCACTGTCAGGTGAAAAGAAGCGGCTGGCGACTCCACATGTATGGGAGGAGGCAGGTGGTAGTCTGCAGCCCTCCCCGGCTCAGCGGAGGGGGTGGAGCAGCGACCAGGACGGCTCGGAAGAGTGGGGTAACTGGCCGCATACAACTGGGGAGAAAAGGGGGGAAAATAAAGAACAATAACTTAATATATTTTAGCGAACTTCAAGATTATAACATGTAATTCTTATCTCTTGTTACACTGACCTGTTATGTAATGCCGAGGCAAGCTGCATGTCTCACGGGAGATCAGACTTGGGACCCCAATGTTACATAACGCATGGTCTAAGCACCAGGCCACTGCGTGTTACAGGGAACCGGGGTAGTGGCGTAGCAGCTGGACGGAAGTGAGTACAGACTGGTTGTGTGGCGAGGTTGAGGAAACCCGGGGGATGAACCTGCTGATGATGTCACCACACCGTCATTTGGCAGTCGATGCCGATATCGATAAGAACTCCAGGATTCTCGACACCCAATTCAATACCATGACGGAACAGAAAGAGGGAGAGATCCCATTTAGGACAGTCTTAACAGTTAAATCCAAATAAGTATTCGAGAAAGCGGTTAAGAATCTCAACATATAGTAACCGAGTTTTAACAACAAGGGGCTTTGAGGTAGTGGAACATAGTTCTCAAGAGTTACCTTAAAAAACAAGCATGCACTGGTTTTGACCAAACAAAGTCTGATAAAACCCTTCCTCTCAACAGAAGCCAGATACACTGACCACAGGGGCCGGGATCCCCATTGGGGACAAGTTGAATGAGCAGACAGCGGGACCCAGGGGTCCTCTGCTGGTCCAGGATGTGGTCTTCACCGATGAGATGGCTCACTTCGACCGGGAGCGCATTCCAGAGCGGGTGGTCCACGCTAAAGGAGCAGGTAAGTGTCGGCTAATAGTCCCCGTTTGTTTGTTTATGGGTTTTTGTGCGTACGTACAGTCAGTCGGGTCAGTTGCTCGTTGGCTTTGTGCTACACAACATGCACACAGCGTGTGCAGTAGAAGCAGTGTTCACACCGGAACTGTGTTAGTAGACAGGGACGATGGGGTGAGGACATGTTGTTAACCGGGTGGGTGACATCAAAATTCTTTTTTCTGAACCTCCCCCCCTTTTTTTCCTCCCCAATTGTACTTGACCAATCACCCCACTCTTCCGAGACGTCCCGGTCTCTGCTCCACCCCCTCTGCCGATCCGGGGAGGGCTGCAGACTACCACATGCCTCCTCCCATACATGTGGAGTCACCAGCCGCTTCTTTTCACCTGACAGTGAGGAGTTTCACCAGGGGGACGTAGCACGTGGGAGGATCACGCTACCCCCCCCCCCGAACAGGTGCCCTGACCGACTAGAGGGGGCGCTAGTGCAGCGACCAGGACAAATACCCACATCCAGGTTCCCATCTGCAGACACGGCCAATCGTGTCTGTAGGGACGCCCGACCAAGCCGGAGGTAACACGGGGATTTGAGGCGATACCCGTGTTGGTAGGCAGTGGACTAGACTGCTATGCTACGTGGACGCCCGACACCGAAATTCTTACCTGGCTGTCTCTTGTTACTCTGTCTTGTCATCATAACAAGACTACCGTTAAACTTTCCACGGCCTTCTGTTACACCACAGTAGTCAGTCTCACTCTGGTGATTGTGGTCAGTGTACAAATAACCCTGGTATGAAACTATGGTAGTCTCACGAAACTATAGTAGTCTCACGAAAATATGAGTAGTCTCACGAAACTATAGTAGTCTCACGAAACTATAGTAGTCTCATGAAAATATTAGTCTCATGACAATATGAGTAGTCTCATGAAAATATGAGTAGTCTCGTGAAACTATAGTAGTCTCATGAAACTATAGTAGCCTCATGAAACTATGGTATTCTCATGAAACTATAGTATTCTCATAAAACTATGAGTAGTCTCGTGAAACTATAGTACTCTCATGAAACTATAGTAGTCTCATGAAACTATAGTATTCTCATGAAACTGAGTAGTCTCATGAAACTTTAGTAGTCTCATGAAACTATGAGTAGTCTCATGAAACTATAGTATTCTCATGAAACTACGAGTAGTCTCATGAAACTATAGTATTCTCATGAAACTGAGTAGTCTCATGAAACTATAGTATTCTCATGAAACTATGAGTAGTCTCATGAAACTATAGTATTCTCATGAAACTGAGTAGTCTCATGAAACTATAGTATTCTCATGAAACTATAGTGTTCTCATGAAACTGAGTAGTCTCATGAAACTATAGTATTGTCATGAAACTATGAGTAGTCTCGTGAAACTATAGCAGGCTCATGCTGTGATGAGTCACCCTTCTTCAGTTCACTGGCTAACTGTTAACAGTGTTGAACGTCATTTTGTTTATATAGCCAATTATGACAAATTACAACCTTGCCTCAGGGGGCTTTACAGCAACACAACATCCTGTCCTTAGACCCTCGCATCAGATAAGGAACAACTCCCTAAAAACTCTTAACAGGAGAAACAACAGGAAGACACTCAGGGAGAGCACCAGAGCAGGATCTCTCTCTCCCAACATGGACAACATGCAATGGATGTTGTGTTTACACCAGACAACATTGAAAGAGGATAACACAGTTATAAGGGAATTATAAGATATATGAAGGGTATGATGAGGAAATCAGTCTTTAGAGAAAATGAACAGTGAATTTGAAACTTGACACTGTTACAAGACACGCACCAAAATACCCGAAATGTCAACAGTGCGGCAGCTCTCCTGCATGCACTCATGTTGTGTCAAAGTCTCATTCCAGAATAATAACTATCGGAAAGCTACCCCCCCCCTTTCTTCCAATTGTACTTGGCCAGTTACCCCACTCTTCCGAGCCGTCCCGGTCTCTACTCCACCCCCTCTGCTGATCCGGGGAGGGCTGCAGACCACCATATGCCTCCTCCCATACATGTGGAGTCACCAGCCACTTCCTTTCACCTGACAGTGAGGAGTTTCACCAGGGGGACGTAGCACGTGGGAGGATCACGCTACTCCCCCCCAGTTCCCCCTCCCCCCTGAACAGGCGCCCCGACCGACCAGAGGAGGCGCTAGTGCAGCGACCAGGACACACACCCACATCCGGCTTCCCACCCGCAGACATGGCCAGTTGTGAGTGTAGGGACGCCCGACCAAGCCGGAGGTAACACGGGGATTCAAACCGCCGATCTCCGTGTTGGTAGGCAACGAAATAGACTGCTATGCCACCCGGACACCCGTTCCCATTTGTTTTTATTTTAGTTATATTTTATATTGTTGTTCCTTTTCTGTTTTTATTGTGCAAAACATACTGACTTGCCCTGTGTAGGAAATGTGCTACATACATACAACCTGCTTGCTTGTAGTGTTGTTATTCTATGTTGTGTTGTTATTCTGTGTTGTGTTGTTATTCTGTGTTGTGTTGCGGTGTTGTTATTCTGTGTTGTGTTGCGGTGTTGTTATTCTGTGTTGTGTTGCGGTGTTGTTATTCTGTGTTGCGGTGTTGTTATTCTGTGTTGTGTTGCGGTGTTGTTATTCTGTGTTAAGCACACTGCGAGAGCCACGAATCCGGAGCCACATTTCACGTTGGTGCAAACCTACATGGCCAACAAACACGATTGCGACTGGTTTCTGGGACACACAGTGTTGTGCGTTTGCTGAGGTTGTGTTTCCCGGCAGGACGTTCATTAGCCACCCGATATTCACGGCTAACATAATTACAGTGTATCCCTGTGCCACAGGCTCTGACATTACTGTTGGTTACAATGTGACGTGTGCCTTTCCACAGGTGCCTTCGGCTACTTCGAGGTGACTCATGACATCACTCGCTTCTGCAAGGCCAAGCTGTTCGAACACGTGGGCAAGACGACGCCGATCGCCGTGCGCTTCTCCACCGTGGGTGAGGCCATGTTGTCCGTGTGTGTCAGCGTCCTCGTTAAGGACCAGAGTTTAGTCGGTTTCGGGGGATGACTGGCTTGTCGCAGCTGCCATGTAAACACCTTAACGGAGCCCTGTCAGGCAGGTGGAGGTGTGAGTGGAGGCAGGTGGGATGTGATTAAAAAGCAGCCTTCCCTGTCAGCCTGACAGTGAGGAGTTTCGCCAGGGGGGCGTAGCGCGTGGGAGGATCACGCTATTCCCCCCCCAGTTCCCCCTCCCCCCTGAACAGATGCCCTGAGCGACCAGAGGAGGCGCTAGTGCAGCAACCAGGACACATACCCACATCCAGCTTCCCACCCGCAGACACGGCCAATTGTGTCCGTAGGGACGCCTGATGAAGCCAGAGGTAACATGGGGATTCGAACTGGCGATCCTCATGTTACTAGGCAACGGACTAGACCGCTACACTACCCAGACTCCCGAAATGCATAACTTTTTAATCTTATGGCAACACACATATTCATGTAAACCTGCAACATGATCACAGACATACTTACATGACCAGTCTAAGAACTGCTCTGAAAGTGTAGACTCTAGAAGCCATCTGATGGAACATGTAGGAGACCATCTGACGGAACATGTAGGAGACCATCTGATGGAATATGTAGGAGACCACATGTAGGAGACCATCTGATGGAACATGTAGGAGACCATCTGATGGAACATGTAGGACACCATATGTAGGAGACCATCCGATGGAACATGTAGGAGACCATATGTAGGAGACCATCCGATGGAACATGTAGGAGACCATCTGATGGAACATGTAGGAGACCATTTGATGGAACATGTAGGAGAACATCTGATGGAACATGTAGGAGACCATCTGATGGAACATGTAGGAGACCATCCGATGGAACATGTAGGAGACCATATGTAGGAGACCATATGTAGGAGAACATCTGATGGAACATGTAGGAGAACATCTGATGGAACATGTAGGAGAACATCTGATGGAACATGTAGGAGACCATCTGATGGAACATGTAGGAGACCATCTGATGGAACATGTAGGAGAACATTTGATGGAACATGTAGGAGAACATCTGATGGAACATGTAGGAGACAGTTAGGGGTTTTGTGTGGGTAGGAAAACCACCAGTGACGGGTAGGGCTGGGCCCCGATACTCGGGGCTGAATGGCCCCGGGGCTAATTTTTGGAAACACCGAGGTATTGATAAGATATTGCGAGCTTAACGGTCCTGCTATCGGTACTTCACTTGAGCGGTCACTTTTTTCGTATTTTCTCTCACTAGATAAACGTGATCTTGCACATTTATCTCATCTCACCGACTCCATCAGATATCCGCTTTGCATATTATATATTTTCACTACTCTCCCAGAACTTACGATCGTCTGTTTAAACGCGACTCACTCTGCCTGCCTGCAGCTGGGGCAGTTACACATAGTACACACACACACACACACGCTCGACAAATGAAACAGCCCGTTGCCACAGTTGTGATAAGTATTCTGCATGCAAGGGTGGCAACACCAGCTATCTTTCAAAGCACCTTGCCAAAGTGCATCATATCTTCATTCGAGAGGACCAGTGTAGTACCCACTGGCGTAAATCTAGGTGGTGCAGCCGGTGCAGTGGCACCAGGGCCCGCCGCCAGGGGGGGCCCGTCAATATTTCTGCATGCATTGTCCTGGTCCAATGTTACGTGTCTGTTTTGAGCATGTGATGATAGCTTGTTTAGCGCGCGCAATATCATGTACCTATCTAGCCTACCTGAGTAACGTTAGAAACATAAAATCAAGCAAGCAAGCAGGAGTTACACACATAACAGTGGATGGAAAAAGAGGAAGGAAAGAAAGGAAAGCTGCCATGTGTGCTGCATGCGGGCCAAACCATGCAGTCTAGCAGGTTGTGAGTGTGATGTGTGCTCCCCTGGTACTGTCACATGACCAGGCTATTAGCTGTATTACAGCCTAGTGGCCTTGTGGACTTGTTTCATCGCCTTGTCGACTGATGTGGTTTAGAGACCGTCTGTTTAGGTTTCCCAACTCGGTCCGTGGTGCGTCCGCTCTCCGTGGTTCTGAAGTGGAGCCAGTCTTTGTTATATTTTATGCTGTGAAGCACTTTGTGGTTGTATGACTGTGAAAGGTGCTATACAAATAAATTACTAAAATGACTTACTGAACCCACCTGTGGTGGTGGTGGTGGTGGTGTGTGTGTGTGAGCGAGTGAGAGAGAGATGGGGTGGGGGGTCTACGAGGGTTGCTTGCACCAGGGCCCGTAATAAATATGCTACGCCGGTGAGAGTACCGTTAAAGTACCGAACCGATAAGCAGTACCGTTAAGAGAAGCAGTATCGATACCTCCCAGTGACGGGAGGTGTCCGTGTCAGCATCATGCCATGTGGGTGTTTATGCGTGGTTTGAAAGTTTTTCAGGTGAATGTGTGGTGTGTTTCAGCCGGCGAGTCGGGCTCCGCTGACACGGTGCGTGACCCGCGAGGTTTCGCTGTGAAGTTCTACACCGAGGAGGGAAACTGGGACCTGACGGGGAACAACACCCCCATCTTCTTCATCCGGGACGCCCTGCTGGTGAGCGCCGCTGGTTTCTGTCGAGCGCTTTATGACAGCTTCGAAGCTGCAAATCAGACTCGGTGGCGTCTCCATGGTGTTTAATCAAACATTCTGGGTTCCGGGTGGCGTGGCGGTCTATTCCGCTGCCTACCAACACGGGGATCGTCGGTTCGAATCCCCGTGTTACCTCCGGCTTGGTCGGGCATCCCCACAGATACAATTGGCCGTGTCTGCGGGTGGGAAGCCGGATGTGGTTATGCCCTGGTCACTGCACTAGCGCCTCCTCTGGTTGGGCGGACCGCCTGTTCGGTGGGGAGGGGGGACTGGGGGGAACAGCGTGACCCTCCCACGCGCTACGTCCCCCTGGTGAAACTCCTCACTGTCAGGTGAAAAGAAGCGGCTGGTGACTCCACATGTATGGGAGGAGGCATGTGGTGGTCTGCAGCCCTCCTGGATCAGCAGAGGGGGTGGAGCAGAGACCGGGACGGCTCGGGAAGAGAGGGGTAATTGGCCGGGTACAACTGGGGGGAAAAAAGGGGAAAAGAAATTCTTTATGCTGCAAGGAAGTTTTGCACACTGGCTTTTGTGCCGGACGATAGGATGAATATGACAACAGGGATCTCTCACATCCTGGAAAACCCGGAAACTTATAGACTCGTGTTCGTCATCGTGGAGCCTTTGGATTCTTAAACACGGTATTTCTCCATATGTAGCAGATATCATGACACATCTATATCATGATGTCTGCTACATATGTAGAAATATCGTGTTTAAGAATCCAGCTGAGGCTCAGCTGTATGGTAAAAGTATAACATCAAACCAAAACCTCATTTTATGAGAATTTTATCATATTTAGACACCAACTGTGTCGCGATATGAAAATATGCAAATGTCCTCCCAATACAATTCCACTGAAAGATGGTGAATTATAATGGTATGATGAAAATTTGACATTTTCATGAAAAATTAAACTTTTTTTTTAATCGTTTCTGCACTATAAGTATTTCTCACCATTGCTTTTCCCCTCTGTTTTTAATGTCGCCCCCGTGCACAGAATCTTAAAAGCAGGTAAAGGAAATGTACATGATTTACATTTGATTTAACTTCTGAACGTTAGCTAGAACCCCCTCAGCATTTGGAGGAGAACATGGGTGGTGTTTCTCTGGTATCTGGTGAGCTGCAGCACAACAGCCACCGCTGTAGGAAATCAAGCATTAGAAAAGGGGATTGTAGTTTAGCCCATCTCCTTCTTCCTCCAATACACCATCTAACGTAAGGTCACTTTTCTGGAAGTGTTGTCCAGAAGCTGGAAGCAACAACACTTACTTTTCACTTCAAACTAATGGCGAGATAACAAAGTCGGAGATGGACCCAGATCCAAACCCCTCAGCAACAGCTCTGATAATCCCCCTGGAAATGTTCTGTATTCGTGACTGGACTGACTGGGTTTTACAAAGCCTTTGACCTCTCCCCCTCCAGTTCCCCTCCTTCATCCACTCCCAGAAGCGAAACCCCCAGACCCACATGAAGGACCCCGACATGGTGTGGGACTTCTGGAGCCTGAGGCCCGAGAGTCTGCATCAGGTAGACGCACTCTTTAATTTAGTTTGACCAGTGTGAAGGAGCCAGTCAGCATGCACTGGAGTGAAGGGGACACCCGGAGAGCCTGGCCTGCTCAGATGATCGGTGCCGGGGTTGTATTAGTCTTTAGTGCGTTTTGATTGCTTTTCATTGTCTTATTGTGTACATGTGTTTTAACCAGGTTTTATTATTGCACCTTTTTTTTTTTGCTCTCCTATTGCTTTAAACTTATCATTTTTTGGTCAGGTAATTATACTACTACTACTACTACTACTACTACTACTACCATTAATAGAAGGAGTAGTAGTACTAGTAGTAGTAGTAGTATAACATACAATAGTAATAATATAGTATACTATCATTAATAGAAGTAGTAGTAGTACTACTACTACTAGTATAATATACTATAGTAATAATATAGTATACTACTACTACTACTACCATTAATAGAAGGAGTAGTAGTACTAGTAGTAGTAGTATAACATACAATAGTAATAATATAGTATACTATCATTAATAGAAGTAGTAGTAGTACTACTACTACTAGTATAATATACTATAGTAATAATTATAGTATACTACTACTACTACTACCATTAATAGAAGGAGTAGTAGTACTAGTAGTAGTAGTATAACATACAATAGTAATAATATAGTATACCACCATTAATAGAAGTAGTAGTAGTACTACTACTAGTAGTATAATATACTATAGTAATAATATAGTATACTACTACTACTACCATTAATAGAAGTAGTAGTACTAGTAGGAGTAGTATAATATACTATAGTAATAATATAGTATACTACTACTACTACCATTAATAGAAGTAGTAGTAGTACTACTACTAGTAGTAGTATAATATACTATAGTAATAATATAGTATACTACTACTACTACCATTAATAGTAGTAGTAGTAGTCCGAGTCATTGCTTGCATTGACGTATCACGTGGGAGAATCACGCTATTTCCCCCAGTTCTCCCCCCCTGAACTGGCACCCTGACCAACCAGAGGAGGCGCTAGTACAGCGACCAGGACACATACCCACTTCCAGCTTCCCACCCGCAGACACGGCCAGTTGTGTCTGTAGGAACGCCCGACCAAGCCGGCGGTAACACGGGGACTTGAACCGGCGATCCCCGTGTTGGTAGGCACCGGAGTAGACCGCTACGCCACCCGGACGCCCCGTATTTACTTTCAAGCAAACATCGCCTTTTTCGTGTGTGTCCTGTTTTCACACCACTACAAATCACAGACAGCTGTTTTGCTGTCAAAGCAGATATGTCTTTTACTTGCGTTACTTTTACTCTCCTAACTTGTCCTCTTGTTTTGTGCGGCCTAAGGGTCACGGTGAGCAGGCGAGAAAATGAAGTCATGACCATGGTAATGGTCATGACAGCGGTGTGATTCTGTGTCTCCGTCTCTGTCCAGGTGTCCTTCCTGTTCAGTGATCGCGGTATTCCCGATGGCTTCCGCCACATGAACGGCTACGGCTCCCACACCTTCAAGCTGATCAATGCTGAGGGCCAGCCCATCTACTGCAAGTTCCATTACAAGGTATCAGACTAGACTCGTCACGAAGGCACCGTATCAGCACCACTGGGGATTTCCCTCGTTCCCCGTCATCGATAACTGCTGTTGTCACCTGTCGGCACTAGGAGGTGTCATTGGGCTCCCTTATTGGGCAGCCCAGATCCTCCACATATTGTGTTGCATAATGACTCACAGTTCAGAAACCCCACTGGCATGAGAATGTAACTGTCTGGACATGAAGTTATAATTCACCAGCATCACCGTCCCATTTAGTCATCACCAGTCACGATATCATCAAGGATCAGCTCTGAGCCCTTTGTTTGTAAGGGTGATGGACAAATTCAGGCAGGAGTCTCTGTGGACTATGATGTTTGCAGATGACGTTGTGATCTGTAGTGAGAGTAGGGAGCAGGTGGAGGAGAGCCTGGACAGGTGGAGGTATGCACTGGAGAGAAGAGGGAATGAAAGTCAGCAGGAGCAAGACAGAATACCTATGTGTGAATGAGAGGGAGGACAGTGGAATGGTGAGGATGCAAGGAGTGGAGGTGACGAAGGTGGATGAGTTTTAATACTTGGGGTCAACTGTTCAAAGCAATGGGGAGTGCAGGAGAGAGGTGAAGAAGAGAGTGCAGGCAGGGTGGAGTGGGTGGAGAAGAGTGTCAGGAGTGATTTGTGACAGAAGGGCACCAGCAAGACAGGAGGTGGAGCTGGAGGTGGCAGAGATGAAGATGATGAGATTTTCATTGGGAGTGATGAAGAAGGGCAGGATTAGGAAGGAGTATATTAGAGGGACCGCTCAGGTTGGACGGTTTGGAGACAAAGCAAGAGAGACAAGATTGAGATGGTTTGGACATGTGTGGAGGAGAGATGCTGGGTATACTGGGAGAAGGATGCTGAATATGGAGCTGCCAGGGAAGAGGAGAAGAGGAAGGCCAAAGAGGAGGTTTATGGATGTGGTGAGGGAGGACATGCAGGTGGCTGGTGTGACAGAGGAAGATGCAGAGGACAGGAAGAGATGGAAACACATGATCCGCTGTGGCGCCCCCTAACGGGAGCAGCTGGAAGTAGTAGTAGTAGTAGGTAGTAGTAGTAGTAGTAATGATGGCCAACTCGTCAAAACACAACACATGGGATGAGACGGGGACTCGTCTGTTTTCATGTTAAGTTATAAACTAGGCTACTAGGAACTCCACCCAGCAGAGGAAAAAGGGGGAAACATGGCAGCCATTTTTCCCAGGAAACTGAAATGTTGACTCAGAAGAAACAAGATGTTCTGTTTTACGTCTGTTGTCTTTGTGGTGAATTGTGTGGTAGATTACATTTACAAGTGCGTTTTAACACTCCACCGACCACCACACGGGCAGGAACGTAGACTCGGAGCAGACAAATGGGTCGACATAACGACATGGAATAACATGTCCGTGTGCCGGTTCCGACCCGACTCTGACACACGTCGTTAGTGGCAGTTGGCCTGAAGAACCTATGACTTGTGACTTCACTGTCTTTTTAGACTGATCAAGGAATAAAGAACCTGCCCGTGGAGGAGGCAGAACGACTGGCGTCCACTAACCCAGACTATGCCATCGGAGACCTCTTCAACGCCATCGCCAACGGCAACTTCCCCTCCTGGACCTTCTACATCCAGGTTATGACCTTTGACCAGGCAGAGGAGTTCAAGTTCAACCCCTTCGATCTGACCAAGGTAAGCCCTTCTCCTCCACGGAGGAGCCATGTAGTAGATGTGTCGCAGTACGAGCCCGTGTCCATCTGCCGGCAGCATGGATGATCTACCACTAGCTTGTTTTGGTTGGTCTGTTTTTTGTTGGTTGCTCTTTGTCCTCGTCTCGGTTAAGCTTGATTGGCGCCGTCTCGTTACTGGCTGTCATAGCGCTGCAGCACGTTAAGGAAAGCTGCCCCCTGGGACCGCGGTTGTTTTCTAAGCGAGGCTTGCTGACATCATTGGCAGTTTTCAGGGAAGGGCGCAGTGGTCAGCGCGGTCGCCTCACAGCAAGAAGGCCCTGGGTTCGAACCCCGGGGTAGTCCACCCTTGGGGGTCGTCCCGGGTCGTCCTGTGTGTGCGGTTTGCGTGTTCTCCCCGTGTCTGTGTGGGTTTCCTCCGGGGCCTCCGCTCTCCTCCCACAGCCCAAAGACATGCAGGTCAGGTGAAACACCATCGCCATGTGGCCCAGCCCTGATCTAGGAGATGCGGTCTGAAGGCGACAAAAGAAAAGCTGAACGGAATGGAAACACAATACTGCAGAATAACTCCACATTGTGAAGGGTTTTGTGTGTTTATAAAGAGAGAACGTGAACGGGACGGGAAAGGTTCGAATTTCACCGACAGCGCACACACAAAAGGACTCTTGGCTTTTCTCTGCCCGACTGTTTTAACGACAGTCCTGTCCCTGCACACGGAGAGGTTGCATATTTGGTGACTATCGGATTTACATCTCGTTTACATTTTTTATGACTTTTCAAAATTTCACCAAAAATCTGGCTTACGGGATGCGCGCTCCTCCGGTGGCTCACCTGGCAGAGCGCTACCACACAAGGCTGAGTCCTCACCACGGCGGCCTGGGTTCGAATCCGGCCCGGGCCTTTTGCTGCATGTCATCCCTGCCGTTCCTGTCTCTCTCTCTCCTGTCATTGTTCAAATAAAGCAGAAAATAACGTTTAAAAGAGAGAAAAAAAAATTGGCTTCCAGGTCCAGTCCAGCCAGTCCAATGAAAACATGAGAGCTGTGCTGAAAATGTGACTAAAGCCGCCCGATAAACTCTCCTGCTGGTTGTCAGCAGAATGACACCGTTGCAGAACACCGATCACCTCGTCATCTCCTACTCCGATTCCACTGGACAGTCAATGAATTGTCCTCATCAGCCTGTCAGTTGGCCTGTTTGAGTAGTTGCCTAGCAACCTACTAGTTAGCCAGCTAGCTAGCTCTCAATAACAAATGCTGTGAACTCAACCTGCCTGGAATTGTGTTTGTGTTCAGAGAGGGCGTGCTAACACAGTTATCCGTCCATCCATCCATCCATTATCCGATCGGCTTATCCTGCTCTCAGGGATGCTGGAGCCTATCCCAGCAGTCACCGGGCAGCAGGCGGGGAGACACCCGGGACAGGCCGCCACACCATCACAGCGCCCACACACACACACCTAGGGACAATGTAGTACGGCCGAGTCACCTGACCTACATGTCTTTGGACTGTGGGAGGAAACCGGAGCACCCGGAGGAGACCCACACAGACACGGGGAGAACATACAAACTCCACACAGAGGACGACCCGGGACGACCCCCAAGGTTGGACTACCCCGGGGCTGTGAGGCGACCGCGCTAACCACTGCACCACCGTGCCGCCCCAACACACTTACAACAAATCAAATGATCCTTCTGAAGATGAAGAAACGACTCCTCCATTACTATTTGACAGTAAATGTGTCTGACTCAAATAAAAATCATCGCCCTGGATCTTTTCAACACGGGACGCAAAGCTGGAGACAAGTGTCCAGTCACTAACGTGTCGCCTGTATTACTTTGTGCTTGTTTTTTTAGGTGTGGTCCCACAAAGAGTACCCGCTGATCCCCGTGGGGAAGATGGTGCTCAACAGAAACCCCATCAACTACTTTGCTGAGGTGGAGCAGCTGGCCTTTGACCCCAGTAACATGCCGCCGGGCGTCGAGCCCAGCCCCGATAAGATGCTTCAGGTAGAGTCCACATCCTAAGCCGACACTGACAGTCAACACACAACTAACACACACACGCGGGGAGGTGTTTTCAGGAGGGGGGCCGCCAACGGAAACAACAAGTGTTGTGGCGAGCCGGCGTGGAAGAACGAGTCGAGAGGCAGAGATCTCGTTTTAATCACGAGTCCCGTGGCCCCCCCCCCCACACCGCACGACCCCGGGAGGGCTCTTCTATTCACACCGGCCAGAACTGACGACGGTGTTTGTGACAGAACACCACTATGTATGTAAAACACAGCAGAACTAAAACTCACGGGCGTCCGGGTGGCGTGGCGGTCTATTCCACTGCCTACCAACACGGGGATCACTGGTTTGAATCCCCGTGTTGCCTCCGGCTTGGTTGGGCGTCCCTAAAGACACAACTGGCTGTGTCTTTGGGTGGGAAGCCGGATGTGGGTATGTGTCCTGGTCGCTCACTAGCGCCTCCTCTAGTTGGTCGGGACGCCTGTCTGGGGGGGAGGGGGAACTGGGGGGAATAGCGTGATCCTCCCACGCGCTACGCCCCCCCTGGTGAAACTCCTCACTGTCAGGTGAAAAGAAGCGGCTGGTGACTCCACATGTATCGGAGGAGATATGTGGTAGTCTGCAGCCCTCCCCAGATCGGCAGAGGGGGGTGGAGCAGCGACCGGGACGGCTCGGAAGAGTGGGGTAATTGGTTGGATGCAACAGGGGAGGAGAAGAAGGGGAACCCCCTGCCCCCCCCCTCCAAAAAAACCCCTGCAGAATAAAATTCACAAGATTTTACTCTTTGATGGTCAAATGTGCCGTCTTCTGTCTCCAGAGACGACTTCAGTCTCGTCACCGTTTCATGTCCGTCTCCTTGCAGGGTCGTCTGTTCTCTTACCCCGACACGCACCGACACCGGCTGGGGGCCAACTACCTCCAGCTCCCCGTCAACTGCCCCTACAAGGCCCGCGTGGCCAACTACCAGCGAGACGGCCCCATGTGCATGTTCGACAACCAGGGTCAGTCCACACACCGCAGCTCCTGTCGGAGTGTGTATGCATGTTCACGGAGTCAGGCCGCCGTGACGTGTTGGATGGTTCCTCAGACCGACAGCCAGATAATCAAATTAAACATTATTATTGTTATTATTGTAGCATATGTCCTCATGGTACGACGTGTCAGAGCTGGGCTGTCTGTAGCCACAGCCCACTAAAACCGGTTCAGGATGAGGTCGATGCTCCTGCAGCCGCAGCACTGATACACCTGCCGCACTTAGAGCCTTTCTCATCGGACCCTAGTCCTTTCAGATCGCGTATCGAATCTTTTGGCTAGGCCGTTGGTAGGCCGAGGGAGGAAAACATCTTCTCCGAGCAACAGTCTGCACCTACGGCTACACCCCTTTACATCCTTTATGCACGTCAGGACACAGGTGGAGTAAAAACAAGCCCCCTTTTTGAGTGGTTTTCAGTTCGCAAATCAGAACATTATACAGTGAATAACAAATATATAAAAACACGGCAAACATCCCCCCCCCCCGTTTCCCTCCCCCATCCCCATCACCTGATCAAGAAAACATAAAACATAAAAAGAGAACACAAAAGAGAAGACATAAAAACAAGTCCTGTTAATTACTTTATAAAGGCTATTGATAACTGTTGCCATCTTTCACCCCTAGAGGGCGCCGTTGGCCTTCCTTATTGTGAGTCACGATGCAAAGTGATGGCGGAGGTTCGGCAATGCACCAAGTTTGGGAAGTTTATTACAGTATTCAGCTTCGTGTTCACGCCCCAGAAACCACATCAGAACGTTTCAGGGGAATAGCGACGCTCTTTAGGAAAAACCCAGCTCTCAAACTTGTGACACGCTGCTTCGTTTGCCGTCTGACTCGTTTCGCTGGAAGGTTATTTGTCATTTTGAGTGTTTTGCGAACGTCTACTGCTCTCTCGCTGACCTTTAGGTGGCGCGCCCAACTACTACCCCAACAGCTTCAGCGCCGCAGACGCCCAGCCTCGCTTCATGGAGTCCAAGTTCAAGGTGTCTCCAGAGGTGCGGCGCTACAACAGCGCCGATGACGACAACGTCACACAGGTACAGGCGTGCGTTTGGTGTGTCGTGACCACGCGTGTTCATGTTACAGCCGAATAGACGGGAGTTCTATCAGACACGTGAGGTGAGGTCATTCTTCTGTGTCCCAGGTGAGCACCTTCTACCGTGAGGTGCTGAACGAAGAGGAGCGGCTGAGACTCTGTCAGAATCTGGCCGGCGCCCTGAAAGGAGCCCAGCATTTTATCCAAGAACGCATGGTAGGTCTCCATCACCTTGCTGCCATTGTTTTGATTTAATTTACTTTTATTTCTAGAATATTGAAGTGTGCTCCACGCTCACCAGTCAGGGACACTGTCTCCTTCCATGTCCTCCTCCGTTCTGATACCAGTCAGTCTTGGTTCCAACCCTCACCTGTGGTCATGAGCTTTGGGTAGTGACTGAAAGGGTGAGATGGTGGATACAAGCGGCTGAAATGAGTTTCCTCCGTAGGGTGTCTGGGCTCAGCCTTAGAGATAGGGTGAGGAGCTCGGACATCCGGAGGGAGCTCGGAGTAGAGCCGCTGCTCCTTCGCATCAAAAGGAGCCAGCTGAGGTGGATCGGGCATCTGATCAGGATGCCTCCTGGGCACCTTCCTTTGGAGGTTTTCCGGGCAAGGCCAACTGGGAGGAGACCCCGGGGTAGACCCAGAACTTGCTGGAGAGACTACATGTCCAGTCTGGCCTGGGAACGCCTTGGGATCCCTCAGGAGGAGCTGGAGGGCGTTGCTGGGGAGAGGGAGGTCTGGAGTGCCCTACTTAGCTTGCTGCCACCGCGACCCGACCCCGGAGAAGCAGCTGAAGATGAATGATTGAATAATTTACTTTTATTTTTGTAATATTTAAGTGTGCTCCATACATGCTCAACAGTCACCGTCTCCTTCCATGTCCTTCTGAACAATTTGTCAAATCTTTGACAAATCGGGTACGATTGGCTGGTCCTGTGCTAGTCCGTTACTTGTCGATCTGGTTATTATTTTTATTCTAAACGCACCACAAAGAAATCCCGTTTGTGCTGTCTTGCTAATACTCTCCTCCTCCTCCTCCTCCTCCTCCTCCTCCTCCTTCTCCTACTACGTCCGGCTGCTCCCGTTAGGGGGCGCCACAGCGGATCATCCGTTTCCATCTCTTCCTGTCCTCTGCATCTTCCTCTGTCACACCAGCCACCTGCATGTCCTCCCTCACCACATCCATAAACCTCCTCTTTGCCAGTACTCTCCTAAATAGATACACATTCAATGACTAGCTTCTGGTAATAACTTGGTAATAAAGAAGAAATTCAAGAGATTGCGAAATGAACGTTCGTCCAGGTACGGGACTCTGACTTGCACAGATGGAGGAGTCCATGGAGTTGGGAAGGAGGTTGGTAGTAGAATGGAGAGTTGATCCAGTGCTGTTGTCTCCTTTATAGGTCCAGAACCTTATGAATGTCAGTCCAGACTACGGAAAGCGGGTTCAGACACTGCTCAATAAGTACAACGCCGAGGCCCCGAAGGTAAACCCAGATCTGTTTTCTCACATCCGTCTACCTGAGTCAGGTTTCGCCGTAAAGACAAACTTTTTTTTGTTTTTTTGTTTTGCTCCCATTTAACTGTGTTGATCTTAATTGTTAAAATAAGTTCACTTTGTCGTAGTGAAATTGACCATCACGAATCAGGGAGGGTTGAACAGAGCTGTTGCTCTCACTGCAAAACAATACATTTGCCAGATGCTGAGATTTCTGGCTTTCAAATCTTGTTCCAGCCCAGAATCTTTATTATGGTAAACAAACCAGTAGAGGGCGCCCTTCCCTTTAGAGTCCAACGTACCCTGAGTCCTTGCATACTCATCTTGTTGCACGAGTGAGCTTTCTAATATGGAGGAGATACTACTACTACTACTACTACTACTACTACTACTACTACTAGTAGTAGTAGTTTTGGCTGCTGCCGTTAGGGGGCACCACAGCGGTCATCCGTTTCCATCTCTTCCTGTCCTCTGCATCTTCCACTGTCACACCAGCCACCTGCATGTCCTCCCTCACCACATCCATAAACCTCCTCTTTGGCCTTCCTCTTCTCCTCTTCCCTGGCAGCTCCATATTCAGCATCCTTCTCCCAATATACCCAGCATCTCTCCTCCACACATGTCCACACCATCTCCATCTTGTCTCTCTTGCTTTGTCTCCAAACCGTCCAACCTGAGCTGTCCCTCTAATATACTTGTTCCTAATCCTGTCCTTCATCACTCCCAATGAAAATCTTTATCATCTTCAACTCTGCCACCTCCAGCTCCTCCTCCTGTCTTTCATCAGTGCCACTGTCTCCAAACCATACAACATAGCTGGTCTCACTACCATCTTGTAAACCTTCCCTTTAACTCTTGCTGGTACCCTTCTGTCACACATCACTCCTGACACTCTTCTCCACCCACTCCACCCTGCCTGCACTCTCTTCTTCACCTCTCTTCTGCACTCCCCGTTACTTCGGACAGTTGACCCCAAGTATTTACACCCATCCACCTTCGTCACCCCTACTCCTTGCATCCTCACCGTTCCACTGTCCTCCCTCTGGTTTACACACATGTATTCCATCTTGCCCCTCCTGACCTTCATAGCTTTCTAATATGGAGGAGACACCGTTGTGGAAAAAAACTCTTAAAGAATCTAAAAACCCTTAGGTAGGCTGAACCTGTCTATTATCCATCTTGTGAAATGTGTGCAATCACATTAGGTGTTAGTTGTGTCACTCGCAGGGCGCCGCCGCTCAGGGGAACATCTGCCGACGTTGTTGGAACCCCTGCTGGTCACTTATGGTGGTCGTTAGAGACATATTTTACTGACTAAGTACACGAAGCAACAATTCAACTGTATTCTCTGTAAATCTGGTCAGCGAACTCAGACATAGGTCCAAAAAATAAAATAAAAATTACGCATTCGACGTTCTTTCCACTAGAGGGAGCCAGAGAAACAGTTTCATCGCGTGCTTTATTTATTTATTTTTTTATGGAAATTATATAACATTTGGAAAGTGGAAAAACAGTAAAGAGTTCTTGTAAAACAGACCCTGGAGTGTAAACATATGTAGGCTACACAGACAGAGCGAAGTAAATTGGAAAACATGAATAAAGGAGGCACAACTTAAGTAAAAGCCAAGGTGTCTTGTAGTAAATCCAGGGCCTCAGCAGACTTAAATATCTTTCAGACCGTTTTTTTGTAAGGGTGGCCAGACACGTCTGACTACATCTGTTTTTACTCATTTCCTTTTCCTCTCAATTATCCAAAGGAGGTGAATCAAGTGCAACTGGACTTGGTATTTATCCGTGAAGACGTTTCGCCTCTCATCCAAGAGGCTTCCTCAGTTCGGGCCTTTCTGACTAGACCAGGCTAGTCCAGTTGCACTTGATTCACCTCCTTTGGATAACCATGGCCTGGATGAATGAGAACACTCACAGACATTTTCCTCTCCATGTTCCTCTTCAGAAGCCAGCTGTGCATGTTTACCACCGTGCAGGTGCCTCTGCTGTTGCCGCCCCCTCCAAGATGTGATGCCGTGAATCTCCACCGGGGAGCGTACCGTGTGCCTGCTTTTGCACTCAATCCAGCAACAAAAACAAGCGCATATTCCTTAAATTTCAAACAAAAGAAAATGGAAATATTTAGTGATTAAATGCGCATTTCAGGTCTGTCAAGGAGGGTAACGGCAAGGCTGCTAGAGGATTTTCCCTCCCAGAATGCTTCAGTTAAAATGATGAATCTGCATTTTAAAGTCTGTAAACCTTCTGTCCTTCAACAGCACATGTAATCGTTTGTTAACAACAATGTAGAATGGATGACTTTAGACCAGCGGTGTGACCTCCATTTAAACAGAGGACATTAACTAAATGAATGTGAACTGTGTCTAAACCCATGACAACTTTTCCATGTTGAGTGTGTGTGTGTGTGTGTGTGTGTGTGTGTGTGTGTGTGTGTGTGTGTGTGTGTGTGTGTGTGTGAGCTTGCTCAGTCCACTCAATTTAAAAGGTCACATTAAGATGTATTTTCTATATTCTAGGGGGCGTCCGGGTAGCGTAGCGGTCTTATTCCGTTGCCTACCAACACGGGGATCGTCGGTTCGAGTCCCCGTGTTGCCTCCGGCTCGGTCGAGCATCCCAACAGACACAATTGGCCGTGTTGGCGGGTGGGAAACCGGATGTGGGTCTGTGTCCTGGTCGCTGCACCAGCGCCTCCTCTGGTCAGTCGGGGCGCCTGGGGTGAATAGCGTGATCCTCCCACGTGCCAAGTCCCCCTGGTGAAACTCCTCACTGTCAGGTGAAAAGAAGTGGCTGGTGACTCCACATGTATGGGAGGAGGCATGTGGTGGTCTGCAGCCCTCCCCAGATCAGCAGAGGGGGTGGAGCAGAGACCGGGACGACTCGGAAGAGTGGGGTAATTGGCCGGATACAATTGGAAGGGGGGGGGTATTTTCTATTCAAGTCCAGTAACGTGAATTTAGACATTTCAAAACCACACGGTAGAAAACAACTTCTTAGCAGCTCTAGTTACCGTTTTGATCATCAGTATTTTTATTTAATTCCTCTTCCCGAACTACCTGAATAAGTTGTACATTTTTGTTTTATGTAAATTCTTAAACACAGTACAAATGACTTCAACTGATATGATTATTGTAATTAGTCGTTCCTCTTACCAGAGATTCCCATTAATCAGGAAAACAGGACATTTCGTCGGTGTTTAACATGAAGATTTCTAACGTCCGTCCTCTGAAGCGCAGCTGTACTTAGTGCCTGAGACATTTTTTATTTTGTGCTCAAAGCTTGTGAGACATTTTAATTCTTTGTCTTAACTGTTTTTCAATTGCTGCTTCTTCGCATCAGCTGTAATCAGAAACTCTGCCCTAAGTTTGTACACTGGCTTCGTCTGTAATTAAAAGGAACTTTTGCTCCACCTGAGCTGGTGGTGAATCTTATCTGAGAGGTGCAGGCTATGCAGCTCTTCCCATTCTGACTCACGAACTCACACAGCCACCAGCCGTTATCAGTGAACACCCTGGAAGATAACTTCCTTGCATTCTTGCCGATGCCCCACAGTGGTCACATGCGCCCAACCAGTCACAACTACAGTGTGAGCCAGGACCCCTTCATTACAAGTCCGTTAACCTGCAGGCTTGTGACGGTGACGCTCGGCTCGGCCAGAAGATGGGCGACAGAGACTGAACGCAGTGTGAGGTTACAGTTTACCGGTGGCTCTCAGTAAGGTTGTCCGCTACCGCCAATACTGTTCGTTTTGTTCTCCCAGGTAGTACACCGCATTGATCTCTTGTTCCACTTATTCAGCCTCCAGCTGGGGAGGTTCTAGACTTGGAAGATGTAAAAATAATCTATGAAAACTTTTGGGTTTGAGTAAATTATGGTTTTGCTACCTAGCTTAGCCTATGTTTCACGGCTGGGCCAAGATATCAGTGGAGCCCAGCTGTGGCGGCAGTTCCCGGGCTGCCTCCCTAATTCGCTGCACTGGTGTCAGAAGTGGGACGGTGAGACCGTGAGGTCATCGGAAGCGCGTGCGCCCAGAGGGAGCTGATATGCTGAAGCGCGAGGACGCGCTTCCCGAAGGAGGGGGGGATAGTGTAACGTGCACGAATAAGCAGACGGACCCTTTAGTCGACTGGTTAACGTTATCGCCCGCGGTGCGGAAGACACGAGTTCGCGCCACGGCTGTGGCGGCGGTTCCCGGACTGCCCCCCTAATTCGCTGCAGCCGGGACGCGAACCCGTGTCTCCTGCACCACAGGCGACAACGTTAACCAGTCGACTAAAGGGTCCGACCCGTTAGCCAAGGGCTACCGAGCCTATCCGTCCGTGATCGTTACAGTATCATAACCACTGCCAATCAGTGAAACGAACAAAAAGAGCTAACAAACAAAAAGCAACTGAAGTGCAGACCACGTGATCTTCCGTTTACAGTCCACCACAGGCTGCTGCTAACACAGCCATTGGACAACTCTCGCGACACATCTCCCATGTTGAAAACTCCAACCCTGACACGTCTGTCACCGTGTGAGGTGATTTCAACCATACGAACCTGTCCCTCGAACTACCGAACTATGAGCAACAAGTCACCTGCCATAGCAGAGAAGACAAAACACTGGATCCCTGCTGCATCTCAGCTTCACATGCTTACCGTGCATCCCCGAGGGCTCCCCTGGGGAGGTCCGACCACGCTGGGTTACTCCTCATCCCAAAATACACACGGAAGCTTAACTCCATCAAGAAAACCTCCAGGTCTGCCAGGTCCTGGTCCATGGATGCCATTGAAACGCTTTTCGAGGGGGCTTTGAATGCACTAATTGGAATATATTTAGTGCAGCTTGCGACTCCCTCGATGAACCCACTGACACGTGACACAGTGACGTCAAACATCAAATTCTGCGAGGAAATGTGCATCCCTACGAAAACAGTGACATTGTATGGCAATAAAAACCCTGGTTCTCTAAAGGATGACAACTCCTACACAAAGAAAAGAACCGGGCGTACAACAACAGAAACAGGGATCAGTACAGAGCAGCCAAGTACACGTTGCGTCCTGCAGTAAGAAAAGCAAAGTCCAGCTACGCAACAAAACTCGAACAATTCTCTTCCAGTAACTCCAGAGCAATATGGACAAATCTTAAGGAAATGACAGATCACAAAAACGCCCCTGCTCCCCTCCAGATAATGACCATAACCTCCCAGATAAATTAAATAAGTTTTATGCAAGGCTTGAAAAACCTATTCCACCAGCCATCCCCTACTCCTACCCCTACTCCTACTCCTACTCCAATGCCACCCTTCTGTAGCCAGGAGAAAGTGGTGAGAACAACATTCAAGAAGCTGAACCTTAGGAAAGCAGCAGGGCCAGGCGGCATCAGTCCTGCTTTGTTGAGCCACTGTGCAGCACGATTCGCTCCATATTTTCCACCATATTTAACACCCCTCTAAGCCAATGTACAGTCTCACAGTGCTTCAAACTCTCTACCATCATTCCTGTGCCAAAGTCCTCAAAGATCTCCCGCCTCAATGACTTCAGACCAGTTACCCTAACATCTGTGGCCATGAAAGCATTTGAGCGTATCATTCTGTCACACTTGAAATCTTGCACCTCCCCGATGATGGACCCATATCAATTTGCCTATCAAGCCAACCGGTCTGTCGAGTATGCAGTTAGCATAGCCCTCTACCATGCCCTGCAACACCTGGAATCACCAAACACCTACACACACATCCTGTTCATAGACTTTAGTTCCGCTTTCGACTCCATCAACCCACTCAAACTCTTCACCATATTCTTTGATATGAACATTGACCCAGCCATATGCCACTGGATTCAGAGCTTCCTGCAGAACAGGCCACAGAGGGTGAAGGTTAATAACCTACCCTCACACCCTCTTACCCTCAGTACAGGTGCTCCTCAGGGCTGTGTTCTCTCCCCCTGGCTCTTCTCACTTTACACCACCCACTTTACATCCACGGATAGCTCTGTGAAAATAATAAACTACGCAGACGACACAACCATTGTAGGCCTCACCTTCAACAATGATGAAACCCAGTACTGCGCTGCAGTACACCAAGCTGCCACTTGGTGTGCAAACAACAACATTCTGCTTAATACAGCCAAAACCCAAGAACTCATGATTGACTTCTGATGCATGCCGAATCCAAAAACACCCATACAAATGAACGGAGACCCTATCACCACCACCACTGACTCTTTTAAATTCCTTGGAACATCCATCAGCACCAACCTGAGGTGGAGAATTAACACTGAACACGTCACTGCAAAAGCTCAACAACCACTTTACTTTCTTAGGCAGCTTAAAAAATACCGGATCAAACATCAACCGTTCGTTCTGTTTTACTCAGCCATTACCGAGTCCATCATAACATCTTCTATTACAGTGTTACAGTATTATAGTATTACAGTATTATAGTATTATAGTATTATAGTATTACAGTATTAAGTATTATAATACGCAGAAGACAGGAAGAAATGGAAACGGATGATCCGCTGTGGCGACCCCTAACGGGAGCAGCCGAAAGTAGTAGTAGTAGTAGAGTATTAAGTATTATAGTATTATAGTATTACAGTATTACAGTGTTACAGTATTATAGTATTACAGTATTATAGTATTACAGTATTATAGTATTATAGTATTACAGTGTTACAGTATTACAGTATTATAGTATTACAGTATTAAGTATTATAGTATTATAGTATTACAGTATTACAGTGTTACAGTATTATAGTATTACAGTATTATAGTATTACAGTATTACAGTATTATAGTATTACAGCATTACAGTATTACAGTATTATAGTATTACAGTATTACAGTATATAGTAGTACAGTATTACAGTGTTACAGTATTACAGTATGGTACGGCGGCACAGACAGTCAAACAGAACAAACACTCTTACTATATATATATATATATATATATACACACACACACACACACACACACATATATATATATATATATATATATATATATATATATATATATATATATATACATATATATACTTGAAGTTAATTTTATTAAGTAATCTTAAAGTTCAAGAACAGAACAAAACGCGCTAACAAACAAAAAGCAATAGGCTACTAGGGGCAGTAGGCTATAACGGCGGCCTGGACGAACCCAGATCCGGAAGAGCTGCCACTTGTTACAACCCCGGCTCAAGGGACGTCACAAAAGAAGGGAGACAAGTCGAGGGTTGCAATCATGATCAAAATATTTAATAATACAAAAAAAAATATATGTGAACAAAGATGAAAAAAACAATGTGCTGGTCGGAGAGAGGGAGCGGCGGGACCCGGAAGTGTCAGGAAGTGCGCAGATCCCCGAAAGCGTCCCCGGAGTGCGGGAACAACAAAGCAGGAAACCCATCAACCTGAAACTGAAACGGACAGAGCCAGCAGGCAGGAAGGGGAGTCAGCTTTATTTGCGTCGAGTCAGCTTTATTTGCATAGCCCGGTATCACGCATGACAAATGTGCCTCAAGGGCCTTCACAGCAACACGACAGCCTGTCCATAGACCCTCTCTTCGGATAAGGAGCAGCTCCCTAAACACCCTTTAACAGGAAGAAAGCTCAGGGAGGGCACCAGAGGAGGAGCGCTCTCCCGAGACGGACAACGTGCAATGCCTGGTGCGTTTACACAATTTACACAATACAACACTGAAAGAGGATAACACAATGATAACACAATTATGAAACCGTCTCAACAAATATAACATAGAGGGCATGAAGGTAGTACTAGCTGCGGTGGCCAGCAGATAAACAAACGGACACACATACACACACACTTGCTTGCTTGCTTGCTGGTTGTCCATGGTGCCCGATGACGACCATCTTCTTCTATTTGTGGGTCCTTTGAGGACTCAGATAGCAGAAGATCCCTGCGCAGCAGAGATGGTTTTAAAGTGGCATGGGGGGTGGGGCGCTTCTCCCAACGCCACATGACCTGATTGTAGAGGAGATGGTTCCGATGGTAAGGGGGATCCCTAGACGACCGGCACCTCCACACAACTGCAGGGGGCTGCCGGAAATCCAGTTTTTCGGAAACCGCCTCGAAGCGTGCCGCCACAGCTTGCTTTTCTGTTGGGGTGAGCTCCCTTAGCCTTATGTCTTCCAGTCTCACCCACAAGGCAGCGGGGCAGTGGTTGATAGGTGCCAGGGCATGTCCACCAGGGTGGGCCTGCACACCATATCTCTGGGGCCCACTGCTGCTCCGAGATCCCCTGCCAAGTTAGCCTGGGGCCGCAAGACCCCAGTTACCACGTGTGGCCACGGGGAGGCCTGGCAGGAGTCTTGGTGAAGGAGAGGCTATGTACTGGCAAGGGAAGGCTTACACGCTAGCATGCTGCCCTATTCGCCACAGAGGCTAGCCAGCGGCAGCAATCTAAGGGCAGGAAGGACACAAGCGGGTTGGAAGAACACATGCACCTTCCCTCCAACTACACACTGCTGCACTAGACGCATCACACCACCCTGTGTGTATGTACACACACACACACACAGAGGCAAAATAAGTTTGGTTAACCGGAGGTTGACGGCATATAGCAGCAGCATTCTCTTGAAATAAAGGAATGTATCAAGACTGGGGAATTTGGCAAATGGGCCGGCTACCGGATGGAGAAAGCAAGGGGAGGCTTGTTTTAGGGAGCCTCTCCTAGGACGTGATCATGGGTAACTTGCGTGGAATGGATGTGGTGTGTGTCTGTTGTTTGTATCTGACAGTGCAGTGGCATCCTGTAGGACAGCGTTTCCCAACCCAGTCCTCAAGGAACCCCTATCCTGCAGATGTTCATTGTAACCCTGCATAGGTAGCCCTGCTTGTACTTACTCGACCAATCATCTCGCAGCACTTAATTATGCAAGGTGTGCAGCATCTGACAGAATCCATTGCTGATTGGTTGAATAACTACAAACAGGTACCTATTCAGGGTTACAAAGAAAATATGCAGGGTAGGGGGTCCTTGAGGACTGGGTTGAGAAACACTGCTGTAGGAGACCTACTCATCACCGGGCACAGGTGGCTTCAACCCTTCTCAGAGACGAGTCCTAGTCTCTGAGAAGGTGCTCCCACCAACACGAGTGAGTGGAGTAACAAACACACTTTGTTGGTTTTTCCTCTCATTCGTCACCTGTGGCGTCAAAGTACCGCAGCGTGTTCAGGCTCACCAGAGGGGTAGAAGTGTGTTTTGTTTTGTTTTTTTGAACAACTTGTACCGACCACGGGTGACTAGGCTCGCTAGCCCTTGGCTAACGGGTCGGACCCTTTAGCCGACTGGTTAACGCGGTCGCCCGTGGTGCGGGAGACCCGGGTTCGCGTCCCGGCTGCGGCGGTTCCCGGGCTGCCCCCCCGAAGTCGCTGCATACACACACACAGCTTGGCTCAGAGCTCTTCCCAGTACACAGAAAGGAACAGCTGCCTGAAAAACAGAGAAGAAACGGAAATATTACAGGAACCAATACCTTAAGGGGGCGGGGCTTGTTTTGTAAATCATATTCTCGTGCTACACTAGAAAGCGTCACTGCCTTCTTCTTTTTCATGAATTTCAGGGCTTTTACGTAAGAAACTCGTTATGAAACCCACAAAACAGGTTTCACTTCCACGACTTGGACTTGTGTATATACTTCAGGGCAGGATGTTGTGTTGCTGTAAAGCTCCTTCAGGCAAATGTGTAATGCGTGATACTGGGCTGTACAAACAAAATTGACTTGTGCATATCAGATCTTCCAAGGCTGACAGGGGTGTTGCGGCGCGGTATAGGGACAATCTAGTACGGCCGGTTCAGCTTAGCTGCAGGTCTTTGGACTGTGGAGGAAACCCACGCAGACACGGGGGGAACATGCAAACTCCACACAGAGGACGACCCGGGACAACCCACTAATGCTGGACTAGCCCGGGGCTCGAACCCAGGACCTTCTTGCTGTGAGGCGACCGCGCAGCAGTGGGGTAATTGGCCGGATACAATTGAGGGGGAAAAAAGGGGGGACGCAAAAGAGAAACAAAGGCCTTGATTAACATGTGTGTAGTTGTACATACATGTGTGTAGTTGTACACACACCGTCCCAAATAGGGACAATGTGCGTGTGATGACGGAATGGAAATTTTTCTGTACGTGAGGCAATAACCATGAAAGGAAGAACGAGAGAGAGAGGGTGTCTGCTTAAGGGACGAGCATGTTTACGTGTAGTGTGTGTCTGTGAGGGAGAGGGAGAGAGAGAGAGAGAGAGAGAGAGAGAGAGAGAGAGAGAGAGAGAGAGGGAGAGAGAGAGCGAGAGAGAGAGCGAGAGAGAGGGAGAGAGAGAGAGAGAGAGGGAGAGAGAGAGAGAGAGAGAGAGAGAGAGAGAGAGAGAGAGAGAGAGAGAGAGAGAGAGAGCGAGAGAGAGAGAGATGAACTGTAGTAACCACAGCAAGTACAGAACAGACTGGTTGTGTGAAGCACAAACCGCTCTTCTTCGCGGGCTCCTCAGGAGGTGATTGGAGGAGGTACACCACAAGCCCTCCGGATCATTTCCTTTGGTATGAAGAGGTGCTTTCCACTAGGGGCCCGGAGGAAGACCTGCCCTGGATCTGCACACCTCTAAGCACGAGGCGTGGAGGTGGAGGACTGCTGTGTGTTAGTAGTCCAGCAGGTTCTTCCACCGGCCGGGCCCCAGGTGGAGTGTGGTCATGGTCTCTGTACAGCCCAGGCATCCGTCACGGTGAAATGCTTCTTCGCGGCCGTCATCCTATTTGCTCAACTGCCGCATGCAAACCACCGAGACTTCCTGGGTGAGGGGCGCCGGCCCAACCAGACCTCATGTAAGCCCTCAAACAGACACTCCCCCTTTTATTGGCAGCGAATCAGTATTGTTTAAATGGTTTTTGATCTAATGTGATTGGACAATTCTCGTGGCTGTCAATCGAGTTCACACCCACCACCACGCCTCGTCTCGACTGTCAGTCATCCACCGTCTACCAACCCTGATCAAATCTATAGGCTACATGGTCCTTCTTGATACGTCTGTGACTGTGTGGACGTTAAAGCAGCTGTCGGGCGGGCTGCGCCGAGGTCAGTTGCGCCCCCACAAACATTTTTAGCACCAGCCGCCACTGGTGTGGAGTAGAATCTGCTCCTCCAGTCATCCAGCAGGCCTCTAAAATGATCTTAAACATCACCAGCACCACCACATCCGGTACCCCTGAGCTTGGTATATTACCTGTGCCATTTACACCAGTAACCTTTGAAGGAATTCCAGGGTTTCGGAGGCCTCGTCTTGATACTGGAGGTTGAAAATGTTGAACACTGCAAACTGTGCAGCGAGTCCTGATACAAAGGTTGGCTGAATGCCCTCACAGACCACGTGCCCACTGGCTGTTTTCCAATGAAATTAGGTGGAGTCTCCAGTTCTACAAGTATGTTCTACCTTGCCCAGTGTCATCGGACACCAGTTTTTTTACTACTTGTTTAATCCCCGTGTGGAAATGTTTCCTCTGCATTTAACCCATCCTAGCCGTGTAGCTAAGAGCAGTGGGTAGCCGCCATGCAGCGCCCGAGAACCAACTCCGGTTCTTCTTGCCATGCCTTGCTTAGGGGCACAGACAGGAGTATAAACCCTAACATGCGTGTCTTTTTGATGGTGGGGGAAACCGGAGCACCCGGAGGAAACCCACCGCACACACAGGGAGAACATGCAAACTCCACACAGAGGATGACCTGGGATGACCCCCCCCTCCCAAGGTTAGACAACTCCGGGGTTCGAACCCAGGACCTTCTTGCTGTGAGGTGACAGTGCCAGCCACTGGGCCACCGTGCCGCCACTTTTCCCCCTGCGGCCTTCTTAGTCTGTACCTGAGTTCCCCTGCCATGATTATTAAACGTTAAGCCTAGACACTAACACTGCCTCCATGCGAGTCATTCTACAGGAGGTGGGACAAGTGTTCCGCTTTGGAGGTGCTGGCGACGAGGATGTCGTCTAGATAGACAGAACAAAAGGCAGGTCCCGTAGCACCGAATCCATGAGGCGCTGGAATGTCTGCGTGGCGTTCTTGAGGTCGAACGGCATGCGCAGGAACTGGAACAGTCCAATTGGGACGATCACCGCCGTTTTGGGGACATCCAGCGGGTGGACGGTCACCTGATGGTATCCACAGACGAGGTCCACTTTGGAAAAGATGACTTTTCCGGCTAGGTGGGCGGAAAAATCCTGGATATGTGGGACCGGGTAGCGGTCCGGTGCTGTAGTCGGCGGTAATCACTGCACGGGCACCGCAGGACCATGTGGAGGGGTGAAGGCCACATTCTCGAACTCCTCCCTGGTGGCGGTCAGCTTGGCCGGGTCGAGGCGCCGAGCCCGAGCGTAGACTGGTGGGCCAGTGGTGGCAATGTGGTGGGCCACTCCGTGCCTGGTGGTGGAAGACGAGAAGGTGGGCTGCGTGAGGACTGGGAAGTCAGCGAGGGGCCGGAGAAAATCGTCTGCGGCGGACAGCATGCTCGACAGTGTGACGGAGTCCACTCCGCTGAGAGTACACATATGAGCAAAAAGGGACAGCTTCGATCAAGCGGAGGTTTCTGACATCCACCAGCAGCCCACAGGCGCGTAGGAAATGTGCGCCGAGGAGGGGGACGGCCACTTTTGCCGTGACAAAGTCCCAACCGAACCGCTGGCACAGCTCCACGTACCGTATCGGCAGCTGAAATGAGCTCAGGTGCCCCTCTGAATAAAAAGGTAAGGCCATTTCCTGCTTACATCCTTGACGGGGGACGCTGGCATTCGGTGGGTACGCTGAAGACTGCATGTAGACTCCACGAGATTACTACAGTGTACACAATAAAATGTGTCTGACCTGGTTTTAATGTTGTTCCTGTCAGTAACACAGTTATACACCTCACTTCCTCACTTGACCTCTGAACTTCCTGGCTTTGTCGAGAAAGCTGGTCCAGTCAGCCATGTAGTGCTTGCAAGCTCGGCAGCTGAAACGGACTGGGACCCATGATCTGCTGGGTTTAGCTGGGAAGATAACTGGCCAGGCCCTGTGATGGCCTGGCAGCCTGTCCAGGGTGTGTCCCCGCCTCCGCCCAATGACTGCTGGGATAGGCTCCAGCATCCCCGCGACCCTGGGAGCAGGATGAGCGGCTTGGATAATGGATGGATGGATGGACACCTCACTTCTCCATCTGCTGAGAGAGACACTGGCAATTCCAGGTCCCCACTCCCTTTTGAAACGCTTCCTTCCCGTCTGCGGTTGTACAGTCAGCTCTGTAATAGCATAAGTAAACAACAGTTAGCTACATCTTCCCAGTGTAGTTGATGATTAACTTTAATAGCATTCATTTTACTGGCTATTGTTGCTGGCTTCAATTGAGTCGAAGCAGAGGTGGACTTTACCATTAGGCAAAGGTCGGCGATTCCCTTAGGCCCCAAGCTACCGAGGTCCCCACAGAACGTCTCATAAACTTATAGTCAAGTCAAGCCAGTTTTATTTGTATAGCCCACTATCACAAATTCCAAATTTGCCTCAAATTAGTTAATAAAGCTTTCTTTCTTTTACTTTTATGTATTTATTTTTTTCTCTAGTCAGCTGGTGGCAGGGCCTTTTTCTGTCGGGCCCCGCTCTTGTGGAACAACCTGCCTGCTGCCAATCAGAGTCTGCTGAGTCCTTTAAATCCAAACTTAAAACTCATCTTTTTACCTTAACCTACAATTAGTTGCCTTTAAATTGAATGCTTCAAAATCTGCACTGCATGGCAGGTCGGTTTCTGTCTCAATGAATTTACCAACCACTGTTCTGCCGACCAGATTATAGAGTATAGATTATAGATTATTGACTATTGCAAACTCTTCTCTCGGGTGTCTTTTCTCTCTCTGAATGATGTCTTCTCCTTTCTCTTCTTCTGTGCGTGAATGGTGTGATGTGAGTCTCCTGTGTGCAGGTGTAGTCTGTCCTCCTCCCAGGTCTCCATGGTGATGGTCGTCGCTAACCATAGTGGCCCAGTGGTTAGCGCTGTTGCCTCTCAGCAAGAAGGTCCTGGGTTCGAACCCCGGGGTTGTCCAACGTTGGGGTCATCCCAGGTCATCTGTATGGAGTTTGCGTGTTCTCCCCGTGTCTGCGTGGGTTTCCTTCGGGTGCTCCGGTTTCCCCCACCATCAAAAAGACATGCATGTTAGGGTTAGTACCCCTGTCTGTGCCCCTGAGCAAGGCAATGGAAAGAAGAACTGGAGTTGGTCCCCGGGTGCTGCACGGCGGATGCCCACTAATCCTAGCTACACAGCTAGGATGGGTCAAATGCAGACAGCAATTTTACTACGGGAATCATTAAAGTATCCATCCATCCATCCATCCATCCATTATCCAAACCGCTTATCCTGCTCTCAGGGTCGCGGGGATGCTGGAGCCTATCCCAGCAGTCAGTAGGCAGCAGCCGGGGAGACACCCTGGACAGGCCACCATGGCTCAGGCCCTGGGCTGTTCTGGTGGTGTCTGGACACTGCTTGGCATCCTCCTCATCATATTCTTCATATATTTTATAATTCCATCATAATTCTGTCATCCTTTTTCAATGCTGTATTGTGTAAATTGTGTAAACACAACATCATTGCACGTTGTCCGTCTTGGGAGAGAGATCCTCCTCTGTTGCTCTCCCCGAGGGTTCTTCCTATTGTTTCTCCCTGTCAAAGCGTTTTTTAGGGAGTTGTTCCTTATCCGATGAGAGGGTCCAAGGACAGAAGCTGTGTTGCTGTGAAGCCCCCTGGGGCACATTTGTAATTTGTGATAACGGGCTATACAAATAAAACCGAGTTAATTAATTATGGCTTTCTAAAAATCCATACGCCAAAGTGGCATCAGAATGCTTAACTCATGAGTGTCTCAGCCCCCCCCCCCCAGTCCCCACTACATTTGCAGTATTCCATGATCTCTCATAGAATATGGAACATGGAACAGCTGTCAGACAGAGTGCTAGTTCAGGTCAAGGACAGAATTTTCCCAAAAAAGTCAAAAGGTGTGCAGGTTTATAAGCAGTAACTATGACATGCAAGTGAAGAGTGGGGAGAAGATAAGCAAGCAGGTCCTGACTGTGGAACTAAAAGACAGTGTTATGTGCTGTTGTTGCCGCCTGTTTGAAAACTGAGAGAAGAGCATGCAGCTAAATGGGGATGGGTTCAATAAGTGGAAAACTCTTTCAGCCCACTTCAGACAGCATGAGAAGTCTGCTGAACACATCACAAACATGGACACCTGGCGCAATCTATCACAGAGACAACAAACAAACACAGCTATAGGTCAGGTGAACCAAGATCCTACTGCTCTTGAAGTAAAGCGACGGAAAGAGATTTTAAGAAGATTAATCACAATTATGAACCATCTGGCAGGGTGTAATCTTGCATTCCATGGCCACTCAGACAGGTTGCTGAGTCTGGCAATGGAGATTTCCTTGGGCAAGTAGAACTGATGGCTCGGTTTGGCCCAGTCATGAGAGAGCATCTGAGGAGAATTCAGGCAAAAGAGCTAAAAGACACGTATTTACGCAAGCACATTCAAAATGAACCAATTTCCCTTGTGGCAAAGTGATGCAATTGTAGAGGGAGTAAAGGAAGCCAAATATTATGCAGTAACCATGAACTTTACTCCAGACTGCAGTCACCACTATCAGTGGTGTTACGAATTGTAAATTGTGAGACCTCACAAGGTGTCTCCATTCATGAGAACATTGTTGGTTTCCTCCAAGCACTTGACACGACAGGAAAAGGCTCATGTGCGTCATTTCTAGGGAACCTAGAGGAGCTCTTCAAAAGAGTGTGTCCTGCCTCTTATACACACAGCCCTTGTCACATTAGAGAGATTTTCACGCATGGAAATCTATGAGCTGTATGGATTTCTCTACTCAACTGACATAACGAGAATCACTGAGGAAGCTGGATGAATGCTGCCACAGATTAGAGCCAAGAATGGTTGATGCTGATGCAGAGGACCTGAAGCTTGAGGGTAAGGGGTGCAGTGAGAGCCTTCTCCACACATATTTCATCACCATCCGAGATACTAGATTATACATATAAGGAGAATATCCTTGACATCTATCCAAATTTGAGTATAGCTCTCAGACTCCTCATTCTCCCTGTGACAGCAGCTTCAGGTGAGAGAAGTTTCTCATCACCAAAACTCATTACAACGTATCTCAGGTCAACTGTGTCACAGGATAGGGTGTCTGCACTTGCTGTTCCCTCCTTCCAGCATGAAGTCACTGGATGTGGAATTAGTGATTTCAAGATTTGCTGAGGTCAAGGCTCACAAGGTCAAGTTTTAGTATGGCCATCTAAACTGTGCCTCCCCGCCATACACAATAAAGCCTCATGGCATATGACATACCACAACTTGTGAGAATGCATGGAAGAGATCATCGCTGTTCTGACTACTCTAGATGCAACAAGACAGGAACAGCCCAAGATTCCCTTCATGTGCTCCCCACCCACTAAAGCTGAGTTGATTAGGGAGAGAAAGCAAGACAAACTCAACGAATGTAAATTATAAAATACACTGAAGGGAGAGGAAGAGATAGACAAAGATAGAAGTTAGACATTTTTAACAGTATATTATGTTTGTTATTTTTGTGATTCCTTAACTGACCTCTTATTGTCTTGTGTGTTATCTTCTCACTTTGGTAACGCGAGAGAGAAGACAGAAGACCATAAACCACTTCTCCAATTTGCGCAGCAGCGAGCAGGTCCAGCAAGGCGGTTCTACCAGAGAAGCTGCTGCAAAATAAAGGCAGACGATGACAGCCAGTGACAGCTCTTCCATGTGGATGGACAATAAAGTACAATCTTATCGTACAGAGATCCTATTGTTTATGAGAATAAGACTCTACGGTGGGTGCATTCACACATCACCGCTGTGTGAAGACCGGTGAAGAGAAGAAGTTACAAGTAGGTCTTTCTTAGACAAATAAGGATGGAAAAGGGGGAGAAAAAAGGATGGGGGGGGCGTGCCTTTGTTTGCATTGGGGCCCCAAAGCGACTCAATCGGCCCCTGAGATTAAGGACACCCTACCTTATTTACAGAACTGGAAGGCTGGAAACTGGCGTGCTGGCCTCCACTTGTGAGGTTGTTCTTTCTGAAGAGATGAAAGATGACCTCAAACAAACTTTACGAAGGTCCGAGACAGCAGCTGCTGCCGTTAGCTAGCTAACAACACTACCGTCAGTAGAGCTCGAGCTGGCTACAGAGCTAGCTTCACTAATTTTAGCAACCTGAGCTAATGAAACATTAACTGAAACGTCAACAGTTCGATAACCGTGCAGACGTACAACTACCGGATGCTGCCAGCGTGGGGAAATACGCATAATGCTGCCTCCTTCTCTTCTTTTTGACAGGTTTTATTTATAAACTGCAAGGTTAACCAACACCGATCAGTCGGCACCAGTCCACACAGGCATACATGCCAGGGCTTATGAGGCAGTAAGATAGAAGACGAAAGAAAAGGGAATTTAAAGAAGAACAACAAAGAAATCAAATACAGAGGTTGGGCAGCTCAGCCCGTCACATGGCTCCACGCGCCAGGAGCTTTCAAGGCTCGGGCCTTCGTGGAGTGCTGAAGCGTTTGCACGCCCTGTTGCACTTCATCTACAAACATTATGAATGAAGGTTTTGTGGTAGAAAATGTAGTTGCGTGACGGTGAAATTTGGCTAAAATAATGAAATGAAATAAGATTGTTTTGTTCTGAATTGCGCACGTCACAGAAACCGAGCAGCGCGCCCCTGCAGAGTGACGGGAACCGGACAGAAGCGTTACAGCGGATACGCCGAGTAACGTAGACGCACACTTCCGGGACACGCGTGAGGTCGTTTCACGCACGAGACCACGGGTAGCGCAAATGACGTCGACGTCATTTTTCCCTTTTTTTGTGCAAATGATGTGCTGGGACAGGCCGCAGCGTCCCCGCCGGGCGGAGAGGACGCCGGGCGGGTTGCAGAACGGCTGCAAGGCGTCGGTGGAGACGTTTGAAGCGGACGTCTGTGCACGCGGGTGAACTCGGCACGGACCGCTCTCGTTGGAGAGGGCGGTGACGTCACTCCCCGTGGCACAAACCCGAGCAGGGTGGGCGCTTTGGCTGGCAAATCAGAGTAAGAGGTGTGACGTTGTGGTTGAAGGGGGGTGCTGATCAAAACCCATTACCGACACCGATTCGATCTTTACTATTCAAGTAAGAGCCGTGAGGATAGTGGACAGGGCCAGCTGCCGAGACCCCACAAACCAAGACCTTATCGCACTAAACTCACTAAAACCCAAAGATCTGGTGGACCGCACAACCGCTCAGATCCCGTGTAACGTGTTAAATACCCAGCAGTGTCCAGGGGCTGCTCCAGCTGAGGGGGGGGGGTAGTTGTGACCTGAGAGGAACCCAACCCCGTAAGGACACATGCAAAATATCACCGAGTCACAAGCAAAGCAGCCAGGATATGGAGCAGCTGCAGGGAGGAAAGGACAACATGTGGATCAATAACCACGTTTAAAAGACTCTTTAAAAGAATATGTTGGACAGACATGGGATGGAGCCGGGACATCTCGCGTGAGTTGTTCTTGTGTTCTAGTTGTGCTGAATGAAGGATCTTGGTGTGGTTTACCAGATAGGCGTCATGGTCTCTGCTGGCAGACGACTGAGTTTTCATCTAAATCACACGGTTCACTGCTGAAGCACTACAACAGGAAAGGGGGGGGGGGGACTAGAAGAGGTTTTTAACTGCTGCCTCCTCCTTTCCCAACGGCCGAGATTTGAAACACGTGTTTGCTGATGGCGATATCGCGCGCTCGTTTTATTACATTACATTACATTATTACATTTTGCATTTTTTTAACGTTCGACATAAAAGAACAAACAAAAATAAACAATAAACAAATAAAAGCGGACACGTTGGTCCAACATGTCTCGTTACACCATCAACAGTCCAGGTGAGGACCCAGAGAACGCTGAAGCACGCCGTGTCCGGATGACCTCACCCGGCTCCGGTCAGTCCTCACCCGTCCGTCGGTGCTGCGCGAGAGAGCGCGCGCCCCCAACCGCGTGACGCGCAGCACCGCTTTACGCAGATAAACCACAGTAGGACGCTTACCTGACTACATTGGCATGCAAAGGAGGGACGGTTGAGGTTTGTTTTTGGGAGCCCAGCCTCGCCCCTGTGGGGAGGAGGAGGCTTTGTGGGCCACCTGTGGGGGCGGGGCATTATGAATGGATTGAGGGGTAAACTCACAGCGGGTCGTTACAGGAAAACTCTGCTCGTTTCTCCGAAATGAGTCGATGCGAGTTAGAATCGAAACTTACCGAACCCCTCCCATCCGAGAAGGGTTCGGGTCTCCTGCGGGCGCAGCTTTTCATCGTCTGCGTGCGAGAGCTGCGAGATGGCGTCCGGAGTGCTCTATCCGCCGGAGCTGGTCCCGATGCAGGCTTCCAAGTCCTACGAAATCCCGATGGACCCCAGTGACACCACGGTGGTCCGCCACCAAACCACCACCACCTACCTGACGGAGAGACCCCATCCCAAAGACTACATCGTCTGGTCCCTGTGCATGCTGTTGTACTACAACCCCTTCTGTCTGGGGCTGACGGCCGTGTACTTCTCCATCAAGGTACAAACAAACAAACAAACAACAAGTTTCCCAACTTTTCTCCTCTTTGTGTGTTTTCTGTTGTTGAACTTCTGTGATTTGTCAACCGCAAATGAAGTTTGGATTTGACGTGATTGAAAAAAAGGAAGGAAGAAAGAAAAACAAGGGAGGGCAGTGGACTGAGAAAGACAGACATGAGCTCATCATCCTACATACAGGTCCTCTCACAAGCCCCGGAAAGGAGGTCGCCCTCCAAATCACTCACACGTGTTGTCCACTTCACACTTCTTTCCAGATATGACACAGACGTGAAGACATGATGCGGGGTCTGTCTCCGTCCAGGGACCGTGTCACATGTCTTCACATGTCTTTTAAAACACGTCACACGTCTTTTAAAACATGTCACACGTCTTTTAAAACATGTCACAAATCTTTTCATACATGTCACATGTCACGTCTTTTAAAAATGTCACGTCTTTTAAAACACGCCACGTCACATGTCTTTTAAAACATGTCACATGTCTTTTAAAACATGTCACAAATCTTTTCATACATGTCACATGTCACGTCTTTTAAAAATGTCACGTCTTTTAAAACACGCCACGTCACATGTCTTTCAAAACATGTCACGTCACGTCTTTTAAAACATGTCACGTCACATGTCTTAAAACATGTCACATGTCACGTCTTTTAAAACATGTCACGTCTTTTAAAACATGTCACGTCTTTTAAAACATGTCACGTCACATGTCTTTTAAACATGTCATGTCTTTTAAAACATGTCACAAATCTTTTCATACATGTCACATGTCACGTCTTTTAAAAATGTCACGTCTTTTAAAACACGCCACGTCACATGTCTTTTAAAACATGTCACATGTCTTTTAAAACATGTCACAAATCTTTTCATACATGTCACATGTCACGTCTTTTAAAAATGTCACGTCTTTTAAAACACGCCACGTCACATGTCTTTCAAAACATGTCACGTCACGTCTTTTAAAACATGTCACGTCACATGTCTTAAAACATGTCACATGTCACGTCTTTTAAAACATGTCACGTCTTTTAAAACATGTCACGTCTTTTAAAACATGTCACATCACATGTCTTTTAAACATGTCATGTCTTTTAAAACATGTCACGTCACGTCTTTTAAAACACGTCACATGTCTTTTAAACATGTCATGTCTTTTAAAACATGTCACGTCTTTTAAAACATGTCACATCACGTCTTTTAAAACACGTCACATGTCTTCTAAAACATGTCACGTCTTTTAAAATATGTCACGTCACATCTTTTAAAACATGTCACGTCTTTCAAAACATGTCACATCACGTCTTTTAAAACATGTCACATGTCTTTTAAAACATGTCACGTCACATGTCTTTTAAAACATGTCACGTCACATGTCTTTTAAATATGTCATGTCTTTTAAAACATGTCACATGTCTTTTAGAACATGTCACGTCACGTCTTTTAAAACACGTCACATGTCTTTTAAAACATGTCACGTGTTTTAAAACATGTCACGTGTTTTAAAACATGTCATCTGTCTTTTAAAATATGTCACGTCACATGTATTTTAAAACATGTCACGTGCCTTTTAAAACTTGTCACGTCTTTTAAAACACGTCACATGTCTTTTAAACATGTCATGTCTTTTAAAACATGTCACGTCTTATAGAACATGTCACATCACGTCTTTTAAAACACGTCACATGTCTTCTAAAACATGTCACGTCTTTTAAAATATGTCACGTCACATCTTTTAAAACATGTCACGTCTTTTAAAACATGTCACATCACGTCTTTTAAAACATGTCACATGTCTTTTAAAACATGTCACGTCACATGTCTTAAACATGTCACGTCACATTTCTTTTAAACATGTCATGTCTTTTAAAACATGTCACATGTCTTAGAACATGTCACGTCACGTCTTTTAAAACACGTCACATGTCTTTTAACACATGTCACGTGTTTTAAAACATGTCACGTGTTTTAAAACATGTCATCTGTCTTTTAAAATATGTCACGTCACATGTCTTTTAAAACATGTCACATGCCTTTTAAAACATGTCACGTCACGTCTTTTAAAACGTCACGTCACATGTCTTTTAAAACACGTCACATGTCTTTTAAAACATGTCACGTCACATGCCTTTTAAAACAAGTCAAATGTCTTTTAAAACATGTCACGTGTTTTAAAACATGTCACGTCACATGTCTTTTAAACATGTCACGTCTTTTAAAATACGTCATATGTCTTTTAAAACACGTCACATGTCTTTTAAACATGTCACGTCTTTTAAAACACGTCATATGTCTTTTAAAACACGTCACATGTCTTTTAAAACATGTCACATGTCTTTTAAAACATGTCACGTCACGTCTTTTAAAACATGTCACGTCACATGTCTTTTAAACATGTCATGTCTTTTAAAACATGTCGCATGTCTTTTAGAACATGTCACGTCACGTCTTTTAAAACACGTCACGTCTTTTAAAACATGTCACGTGTTTTAAAACATGTCACGTCACGTCTTTTAAAACATGTCATCTGTCTTTTAAAACACGTCACGTCACATGTCTTTTAAACATGTCACGTCACATGTCTTTTAAAACACGTCACATGTCTTTTAAAACATGTCACATGTCTTTTAAAACATGTCACGTCACGTCCTTTAAAACATGTCACATCACGTCTTTTAAAACATGTCACGTCACATGTCTTTTAAAACATGTCACATGTCTTAAAATGTCACGTCACATCTTTTAAAACGTCACGTCTTTTAAAACATGTCACGTCACATGTCTTTTAAACATGTCACGTCACGTCTTTTAAAACATGTCACGTCACGTCTTTTAAGACATACATGTCACGTGACGTCTTTTAAAACATGTCACATGTCTTGTGTACTGCTGGTTTACAAACAAAACAAAAAAAAATCGGCGGCAGGACACATCAGTGTTCATCAGAGAGAAGCTGTTGGACAACTTCCGAGTTATTTTATGAATCTGGTTTGTTTGGTTTTCAAACTGACGATGCGAATTCGGGGGGAAAGGTTATTTTGTGGTAAAGCTCGCCCCCTTTCTGCCAACAACATGTCACGCTCCAAAAGTTTAACAAGCAATTAAAAAAAGAAAAAAGAACGGAAGAGGGAGACAGACAGACAGACAGACAGACAGACAGACAGATAGATAGATAGATAGACAGACAGACAGACAGACAGACAGACAGACAGACAGACAGACAGACAGACAGACAGACAGACAGATAGATAGATAGATAGATAGATAGATAGATAGATAGATAGATAGATAGATAGATAGATAGATAGATAGATAGATAGACAGACAGACAGACAGACAGACAGACAGACAGACAGACAGACAGACAGACAGACAGACAGACAGACAGACAGACAGACAGACAGATAGATAGACAGACAGACAGACAGACAGACAGACAGACAGACAGACAGACAGACAGACAGACAGACAGACAGATAGATAGATAGATAGATAGATAGATAGATAGATAGATAGAGACAGACAGACAGACAGACAGACAGACAGACAGACAGACAGACAGACAGACAGACAGATAGATAGATAGATAGATAGATAGATAGATAGATAGATAGATAGATAGATAGATAGATAGATAGATAGATAGATAGATAGATAGTCAGACAGATAGACAGACAGACAGATACAGACCGACAGACCAACAGACAGATAGATAGATAGATAGACAGATAGATAGATAGACAGATAGACAGATAGATAGATAGACAGACAGACAGACAGACAGACAGACAGATACAGACCGACAGACCAACAGACAGACAGACCTACACCATGTAGACACGACATGTACTATGACATGACCACTGTGCTGCGCTGCGCTCTGAGTGGCCAGCCGGGACACGTGACTGTGTGTGCTGGACTGAGACTCTGCTGTGACTCCGGCTGAAACGGAGCTTGTAATAAACCAGTGCTGTGCTGTGCTTTGCTGTGTTCTGCTCTGCAGTCCAGGGACAGGAAGGTTGTGGGGGACCTGGAAGGAGCCAGATCCTACGGGAAAACCGCCTGCTGTCTCAACGTTTTCGCCCTGATCATCCTGCTCATCTGCGTCATTGTGTTCATCGTGCTCTTTTCCACCATCGTAGGGAGGATCACAGAGATGACCAGAGACATGTCCTCAGGCCGGCAGAGCATCTACTATAGTGGCTAGCGGGGCCCGGGCTCTCCGGAGGCACACGCCGGCACAGCGGTGCCTTCTGATACGGCGCAAAGCCACCTTCTTTATGAACTCTCCTGTCCCACACATCCATGTTTTCTATCAGTGTGGCCAAAGGACGACTTCCCGGCGCGTCCACATGTGTGCTGCTCCCGATGCTCCTGATGCTCCTGATGCTCCCGATGCTCCTGATGCTCCCGATGCTCCCGATGCTCCCGATGCTCCCGATGCGCCTGATCACCCAAAGGAGTTGAATCAAGTGCAACTGGACTTGGTCTCATACGGATAGAGACCAAGTCCAGTTGCACGTGATTCAACTCCTTTGGGTGACCATGACCTGGATGAATGAGAACATTCACAGAGATGCTCCCGATGCTCCTGATGCTCCTCATGCTCCTGCTTTCTTCTTCACGCTTTGTTTGCAGCTCGAGCCCTGTATTTACTCTACAGCTTTCAATCTGACGAAGCAATAAATTCTATTTTCCTACCCATTCCACACGTGTGCGGAGTTTACACGGGCCACTCACTGCTTACGCAAGCAGCAGACACACTGTTCCCATTTCCTGACAATAGAGTACACAGCGGACAACCGAGCTACATGCATCATCACCCCATATGTGGTGTGGGAGTTAACTGAAAGAATGCAGGCTGAAACAAACAGACAGATGATGATGAGGAGGAGGAGGAGGAGGAGGAGGAGGATTTATTTCGAACATGTGAATAAGCAGGATATAACATAAACACATAAGGGATTGTCAATAATCTGAAGTGATCAACAAATCCACACATCAAACTCAGCCAACAAATCCCCATATACATCACATGATCTGTTACACGTTGGTCCTCCAGACATATAGATAGAGCCACACACACACAGCCACACACACACACACACACACACACACACATATATATATATACACACATACACACACACACATACATATATATACACACACACACACACACACATACATACATACATACACACACACATATATATATATATATACATACACACACATATATATATACACACATACATATATACACACTACACACACATATATATATACATACACACACATACATATACACACACACATATATATATGTACATACACACATACATATATATACACACACATATATATATACATACACACACATAGTATATATATATACATACACACATACATATATACACACACACATATATATATATAGTATATATGTGTGTGTATGAATGTATGTATATATACATACATATATACACATATGTATACACACATATATGTATAGATATATATATAGATACACACACATATATACACACACATACACACATATATACATATATACACACAAACACACACACACGTATTTATAGATAGATAGATAGACAGGTGGACAGACAGGTGGACAGACAGGTATGTTTAACAACTAATTTGAACAATCAGATTAACCATCTACTTTCTGTGTGTTTGACCTTAAGTTTGGGGGCGTGTTTTCCGGTATGGGACAACAGGACTCCGCCCACGCCGCGTGGCTGCGGTCACGTGACAAGCCCCTCCTACCAGAGAGAAACGGATTTTTGTCCCACAGAGGTGACAAAGAGAACAAACTGGTGCCAACAGCTGGAAGGACGCTTGAGCAGATCTTTGTTGTGTCGGCTGAGATGGAGGCTCCGTATGGGTGTGGGTGTGGGGGTGGGGGGTGACCCACGCCGAGTGAACTTCGGTCGACCCAGTTAATTCTGGCCAATAAATAACCAGCGCGACCCCACAGTGGCCTTGCGGCGTCCCTGTGGCACACTGACTCATCAGGTGGGTTTGGTCTGTGCTGGAGTCGCAGTGCCCGGCCGTGTCAGTGCACGTGTACGGCAGCGCTCCTCTAACGCCTCCCTGCGCTGCACGCCACCAGCACCGACGTCCTTCTGCGAGGCCTCCTGCGCGGGTCTCCAGTGAAGACACGTCCGTACGTCCGTCCGTCCGTCTGTCTGTCTGTCTGAGCGTCTTCTCAGCAGACTGGGGTTTCTTAACTCCTTCAGTCAGAGGCCAACAGCTGCTGGCTGGGCAAACATCTCCACATTGGTCATACTCCTTTAAGCATGAGCACATACATAGAGCTGGGCTATAACTGGTGACTAGGATTAGTTTGGGACTAGACTACCCGAGTCGCTGAATTCGCAGGGCGATTCTCTGAATCGGGTTGCTGAATATGGAGCTGCCAGGGAAGAGGAGAAGAGGAAGGCCAAAGAGGAGGTTTGTGGATGTGGTGAGGGAGGACATGCAGGTGGCTGGTGTGACAGAGGAAGATGCAGTAGACAGGAAGAGATGGAAACGGATGATCCACTGTGGCGCCCCCTAACGGGAGCAGCCGAAAGTAGTACTAGTAGTACAAGCAGTAGTAGTAGTAGTAGTAGATTCTCTGAATCGGGTGCCATTTTAGTCCCCAGATTTACTTCAAAGATTTTCAATTAAAGGACACCACAAAAGACATTTTAAGCCATCAATTAATAGAACTAGGTGTCTTTGTATTATAATGCAAAACAAAATAAGTTTTAAAAATTTTATTTGTAAATAATGGGCTGTCTAATAGTAGATGACAAACATGTTTGCGTGTCCTCATCACTACACATTCATTGAATTATAAAACAAACACAAAATGCAATTAAAACCAAAAATGTTCCGCTAATATAATCATTTATTTGTCTACTTTAACAAAAAAAAACATTTTTTTTCTGAAAAATACACGAATTACCTATGAAATTGAATACTGAATGAATATTTATACACCTCCCCCAGTTTGTTTCCAACCCTGTCACGCTATACCATTTACCCCTATAAAAATAATGGATCAGTCCCTGTGACATCATCATTCAGGAAGTGACATCACACAAGTCTTTTGGAGAAGATGCTGCAAAGGAAGGCAAGTGTCATGGTCGTGGTCAAACTGAGATTGTCCGGCTCAACAGTTCAACTCTGTTGTATGAATTAATGATAGTAAACACATTTTTTATAAAACATTAACAGTAGTGTTGCAAAATATTACAATTTTTTGATGTCCTAAATGCCACGTGGGGCCAATGTTTTAGCTAAATATGGAGTTATGGCTACTATTAGCCAAAAACTTCAACCCCGTCACATTTTTTATAGTAACAGGGTTGAATCGTTGTAACACGGTTGAATCATTGTAACACGGTTGAATCATTGTAACACGGTTGAATCGTTGTAACAGGGTTGAATCATTGTAACAGGGTTGAATCATTGTAACAGGGCTGAATCGTTGTAACAGGGTTGAATCGTTGTAACAGGACTGAATGTTTGATGTGACACTTCTTCGCAGATGACTCAGTTGTAAACTTTGATGTGAAATAATTGTTAATGCGCTCTTATGTTCCAATATTTTCACACATCACAATGGCAACAACAGCAGCAGAGAGGCAAAGAGAGTACGGGGCAAGAGGAGATGCAGACCCAGAGAGAAGGGAAACATATCTCAGCAGTGAGCGTGAGAGGGGGAAAAGGGACACTGAAGCAGGGAAAAAGAAAAGCATCAGGGATCTGAGTGAAAGAGCTAAACAACATGAGCACCAGATGTGGAGGAATGCTGGAATGCTAAAAAAAAAAAAAAAAAAAAAAAAAGACAGAAGGAAAGGGAAGCTTTGTTGAGGAATATCAACACCCCTCCAGAAAGTCCTGACAGTCCAGATGCAGAGCAACCCAGATCTGGGTCCTCAAGGTTAGGCTAGTTCATTAGGGTGTGTGCGTGTGTGTGTGTGTGTGTGTGTGTGTGTGTGTGTGTGTGTGACATGCCTACTTTCAGGGGACACAATTTATACTAGATATTTATTTATACAGTTTAAAGCTACAGGGACAATGCACATTAATAACATTTCTGTAAATGTGCCAGTTCAGCCACCTTGGCTAATTATCAACTGTGGTCCCTGGGCAGGTGAACAATAGACACACAATATACATTAAAACGGAACCGCAATACTGCAGATTTAGCCAAGCATGTTTAGAACACTTAGAGGCAAGGACAACAGTACATAAAACATACAACATACCAGTTGACTGGGGACTTCTTGTCCAACTGCGGACAAAAGCCGTGACCCAGTTGGAAATTGGGCTGATTTTTGGGTCAGTGGTTCAGGTTAGGGGTAGGGTTAGGCAAGTAGTGTTTAGGGTTAGGATAAGTCTCCTTCCTGGAAGTGAATGTGAGTCTGGGGTTAGGGGTTCGACTTAGGGTCATCCCCAAAAGTGACCTAAGTCAAGGTGTGAGCGAGCGAGTGCACATATACTGTCTATGTGAGATTTTTGTTGACTGCAGTTTTGGTAATTTTTTTATTGCGTGGCTTTGTTTTAGGCAACATTTGGAGGGCAAGGAACAATCTCGACGAGCAAGATTCAAACTATACAAAGAAGTAGAAAAACTCAAACATGCACTCGAAAAGGAGAAAAAATGAGAGAAGTACAAAAAGCGGCTTCAGCGATCAGCAAAACATAATGATCTCCAAGATCCAAAGTCCGTGAACAGGTCCAGAACTGTACGGTGAAGTGCAGAATCAGAAGAACTTTACTACTCCGCGAAGCCCTTATTACTGACATCAAGAGAAAATACCAGAATGCCAGAAATGAAAGCCCTAAGCAAATCATACCTAAGGTGGCTGTGGGAAAGCTCGTCAAAAGTACAGGCTGCAGAGATGGTCAGAACAGGCATTGGGCTTTTCAGAGAAACGCAGGAACATCTACTGAGGACGATGTAAAGATCTTCTACGTAAGAGATGACGTCAGCAGGATGACTACAGGGAGCAAACAAACCATGACACGAAACAAAGTAAAGATGCAAAAAAAGGTTCCTTGTAGACACAACGGGAAACCTCCACAGGGCATTTCTAGCGGAGAACTCTATGAAGATCTCATATCCTGCATTTTTCCGCCTACGTCCCTTTTGGGCTGCGCACCCATCCCTGTCCTGACCGCGAGACGTGCAAGCTGCACCACAAGGCGGAAAAGCTTAGCCAGCTGAAGCTCACTGAGACCTCAGGTCTCGAGAGACTTGTGAGACTTGTGTGCTGCGATACCGCGAGCAAGGATTGTATGTAGGGGGACTGTGAAAACTGCGAAGGCTAAAAAGCGCCCCTCTCGAGTACATATGACAGTGCAGAAAAGGTGTCCTACACTCAGGGGGGGGGGGACAGAAGAGAAGGCAAAAAATGAATGATCAGAAGGGACCAGCAGTGAAGAGATCTGTTAAACAAAATGCTGAGGGCACCCAGGGGCACCCAGGGGCAACTACACACACCTGACCAAGTTCAAGAGGCACCTCTTCAATATGAGGCAACAGTTTGCCTACTAGCGTGAGCCGAGGGAGCGCGTGGGCACTGATGGATGCTTAATTCACATCGATTGTTCGGAGAACTTTCCCTGCAGGTACGGTTGGGAAATCCAAGCCGTGCACTGTGGATCACAGTCACACCTTTACAGTCCAGTTCAGTGTTTAGTGTGCTGAAAGCTAGTTTTGCTCACAATGAGACCCCGGCAGCGTAGTGTTTTTCCACACTACCTATGCTGTACAATATTGTAGCGAATGCGGGGGCAACCACAGGAACTGCCGCGGCCGGGACGCGAACCCGTATCGCCGGCACCGCAGGAGACATCGCTAACCGCTCGACTAAAGGGTCAGACCCGCGAACCAGCGCGTCTACTTATCCATGCACGTCACACTACCCCCCCTCCTTCGGGAAGCGCGTCCCCGCGCTTAAGCGTATCAGCTCCTTCACGCCTCAGGGCGCATGCGCTTCCGATGGCCTTACGGTCGCTCCATCCCACTTCTGACACCAAGGTAGCGAATTTACTTCCTGCCCTCATGTGTCTCCCTCCTGTGTGATTACCTGCCCTGCCCCAATGTGTTGCTCCTGTGTCTCATTGTCTCCCCTCCTCCAGAGTATATATTGTCTTAGTGTTCCCTTTCTTCTTTGCCAGTTCGTCTTTTTCCTTGTGACAGCGCTCCAGCATTTTCCCCCTTGTGTGAGTTTCTTGAGTCCTATAGTCTCCTGACCTGTTTTTGCCTTTTTTGACACTACTGCCTTGTTATCTGATCACCTGTGTACCGACCTCATTCTTATTAAAAGGACTAATTTTTGTGAACTGAGACTGAGTCTGCGTTTTGAGTCCAAGCCTGTGGTTCAGTACTGACATCTCCTTGACATTATGTACATTTTCCTTGACAGAATGTAACGTTTACTTGACATAATGTAACTTTTCCTTGGCATATTGTAACGTTTCCAGACGAGGTCAAAGAAAAGTGAGGAGGAAATGGGAAACGGTTGCACTGGATTCAGTTTGAACAAAAGCCGTAAACATTGTTGTTGTCAGCTTGCCAGAATGGTGACGCCAACGACCATAATAAGATAATAACAGGACTAATAAAGAAGTTAATATAAACCATAACCGGTGGGTTACACTTGGGAGTTTTACCTCTTTTTAAGGGGCAACAAGCAGCATCAGCTTAAAAAAACATTGCGTTTTGAATCAAATAATCGTGTCGATGTTTAGGATAAAGGCCATTACTTAAAGGGACATTTTGGGGGTTTAGGATTTTGTTTCGGGACTTTAAGCCTCGGTAAGCGTTCCTAGTTACGTCCTAGAAAACCCAAAGGGAGTCGCGTAATGGCTGTCAGCAGCTCTTTATAAAGCTTGGTTGCAGGTTAGGCTCTCGTCCAGCAGAGTGGCGCAGCGGAAGCGTGCTGGGCCCATAACCCAGAGGTCGATGGATCGAAACCATCCTCTGCTATGGCCGTTTTGTTTTCACTACGGACCCCTGTGGGCTGCATCGCATCATTCACGCACACGAAAACACAAACACAAATAGTTTTAAGTATTTGAACGCATTTCCGAACTATGTCCCGAGACTGGCGCATGACTGCAGGATATGGCTTTTCTCTAACATGGTGTTGTACTGCGGACACCGGAAGAGAAAATGTTTGACATTTATAGAAATAAACACTGGAGCTGGCAAACAGTGAAGCACAAGAGTACGCCTCCTAACGCCACTGCGAAAGAACAGATCGTCAATATACAACGATACACAATGACGACCTGGAAAAGAAGCTGTCCACGCTTTCAATGAGTAAAATAGTTCACAAGTATGATATAGTAACGAGATAATTACACACTGATAACGTTCTTACCGTTTTATGAAGTGGAGCTCCGGCCAGGCGCCAATTGAGCACTGAAATGCCATTAAGCCATTATTAAATGCTATAGTTTTAGCAAGTCGCACGCGACTTACTTAAAGCGCGCGTGCGACTCGCTAAGCGTTCTGTTTGGTTTTAACGGCTGCTTGTCCATTGTGCTTAAAGCTCTGTGGACTCTTTGAGGCATTCTGTGACTTTTCTCTCCTCCTGACCTGCTGGAGCAGTAGCCCCCCTGTGCTCCGGAACCTCCTGATTTACAAAGTAAACTCTGCCTGTACTTGACATTTTATGTTCTTGTGATGATGATGATGTGTCTGTTTTACTGCTGTGTCAATGAAAATATACTGTAACGTGCATGGATTAGTAGACACGTTGGTTCTTAACTAGTCCGACCCTTCAGTCGAGCGGTTATACGGGTTCGCGTCCCGGCCGCGGCAGTTACTGTGGTTGCGTTGTCCCCCGAATTCGCTACAGTACTTTATTTTTCCTATTCACCACCACTTGATGATTTCAGACACAAACTAAATGTACTTAACATTTCATCTCATCTCATCTCATCTTCAGCCGCTCCTCCGGGTCGGGTCGTGGTGGCAGCAAGCATAGGCGGAAATCCCGGGGGGACACACGACCCCCCCCATCCTGGGAAAAATATGGTATATCCCCCCAATATTTCGCCCCTGGTTACAACACTACTTTTGGTGTCCCCCTCAGGAATTGCACTTGAGAAAATTTCCTGTAATTGTCCCCTCCAAAGTTCATATCAGATATTCGCCCCTGGCAGCAAGCTAAGTAGGGCACTTCAGACGTCCCTCTCCCCATCAACACCCTCCAGCTCCTCCTCGAGGATCCCAAGATGTTCCCAGACCAGACTGGACGTGTAGTCCCTCCAGCGAGTTCTGGACCTACCCTGGGGCTCCTCCCAGTTGGACGTGCCCGGAAAACCTCCAAAGGAAGACGCCCAGGGGCCATCCTTATGAGATGTCCGAACCAGCTTAACTGGCTCCTTTAGACGTGAAGGAGCAGCGGCTCTACTCCGAGCTCCCTCCCGGAAAATGGTGGCTTGCCCCCTCCAGGTTGGGGATGAGTTGTTGCCTCAAGTGAAGGAGTTCAAGTATCACGGGGTCTTGTTCACGAGTGAGGGTAGGATGGAGCGGGAGATTGACAGGCCAATTGGTGCAGCATCAGTAGTAATACGGACGTTGTACCAGACCGTTGTGGTGAAGAGGCAGTTGAGCCGGAAGGCAAAGCTCTCAGTTTACCAGTCAATCTTCGTTCCAACCCTCACCTATGGTCACGAGCTTGGCTAGTGACCGAAAGGGTGAGATCGCAGATACAAACGGCGGAAATTAGTTTCCTCCCTAGGGTGTCTGGGCTCAGCCTAAGAGATAGGGTGTACTTAACATGACATGTAAAATAAATGATAAATGGATTGCATTTATACAGCGCATTTCTAGCTGAAACAGCCACTCAAAGTGCTTTACAATTAATGAATGCCTCACATTCACCCACGCACACGTACACACACCCACACACCGACGGTGGTGTCCGTCATGCAAGGTAACAACCAGCTCATCGGGAGCAGTTAGGGGTTAGCTGTCTTGCTCAAGGACATCTCAGCATTTTTTCCTGGAGGAGCCAATAAAACCGGCAACCCTCCAGTTATCAGACGACCTGCTCTTCCTCCGACCCACTGTCTACACCGGACCTACCGTAGCGGCAACATGGGCATGTGCTCAGGGACCCTAAAAAAAGGGCCCTCTGCGATGGGAAAAAAGTATGCGTTTTTTTATGTTGGTTTCCACAGATATATGACACAAAGCTTGGCCCATTTTCTTGAATAAAAGTTGTTTCCAAGAAAATTAGTCTCATGATTGATTATTATATTGGTGAGATGGCTGGGCAAATGGTGACTGGTGAGCAAGCAGCAATACACTGTATAGATTGGCTAACGGTCAAGGTGGGTGGGCATAGAGAGCTGGTGGCTTACACTGCACAGATTCAAGATCAGTTTTTCTTAAGCCAAGTCAAGGTTAAAAATAGTGGAATTCATTTTTTACCTGACCCACTCAGTTAGGTCGCATCAGTGAGAAGTGCGCGGGAAACAAGTGAGGAAGAGGGCATTCCGATGGAGGGTGTCGAGCTAGCAAGTAGTAACGATAGCCTGGAAGCGTCTACCATCGGTTGCAGCAATGCACAGCCTCAGCTAGCTAGCAACGAAAACGTTAGCCTGGAAATCTTTAGCCCCAGCAGCAACACACTGCCTTTGCCAAGGGTAAAAGATAGAGAAACGATGAAAAAACGGGAGAAGAAACGGACAAAGACGGGGATGACCAAACAGAGGAAAGTAACGTTACTTCAAGCTCATTTGCAGTGGCAGGTCCCATCATTTGTGAAGACCCTGCATAATGGGACTCGATTACAGAGGAGGTCCGGGAGGAAATTCCACAAACAGGGTGATGCTCTCTCCTCTTCTATACCCAACTGACTTGGAAAAGGCCTTAGCTGATGAGCTGAGCCAGTTTAGGTCTTTTGTTAGCACCGAGCATGATAAGACTCATGCAAACCTATTGCAAGTTGTGCTGAGGAACTGACTCCAGACAACTTTCTCTAACGTTTTTGTGGCGCTCAGGCCTTTTCTCACACTGCCTGTATCCAACTGCGAGGGAGAGAGGACATTTTCTCAACTGAAACGGATAAAAATAAACTCAGAAAAACCATGGGTGAGAAAAGGCTTTCAGCACTCTCTTTGATGGCCATCGAGTCTGAGATTGTGAGGGAGCTGGATTTTGAGGACTTGATCACAGAGTTTGCAAAGGAAAAGCCAAGAAAGAAGAACTTCTAAAGGTAAGAACCATTTGATTATGTTCTCCGTGCACTGAGCAGTATTATCTGTTGTGATTGTGTGTTGCTGTATGTGGATGAGTTTATTTGATATGCTGTTTGCACGACATGCATTGCATCACTTTGGTGTGATGCTGCTATATTGTATTGGAGTCAGTTTGTCAAGTTCATTATGTGTTGTTTTTTTTTTAACCCAGCCACTGAGGATGCACAAGCCAGTACATTCTTAGTGCCAGTCCCAAGCTTGGACAAATGAGGAGGGTTGCGTCAGGAAGGGCATCCGGCGTAAAATCTTTGACAAATCAAATATGAGGATCATAAATAAGATTTCCATACCGGATCGGTCGAGGCCCGGGTTACCAACGACCGCCACCGGTAATATTAACCAGCAGGGTGCCGGTGGAAACTATGCTATTGTTGGCCGAAGGAGAAGGAGAGGGGGAAGGCATTCTAGAGGCAGCTAGAGAGGAGGAAAGGTAGGCATGTGGACGTGAGAGTCAGAACTTTGCATGTGGGCACTATGACTGGTAAAGGGAGAGAGCTGGCTGACATGATGGAAAGAAGAAAGGTAGGCATACTGTGTGTGCAAGAGACCAGGTGGAAGGGGAGTAAGGCCAGGAGTATCGGAGGTGGGTTCAAACTCTTCTACCATGGTGTGAATGGGAGGAGTAATGGGGTAGGGGTAATTCTGAAGGAAGAGTATGTCAAGAGCGTGCTGGAGGTGAAGAGAGTGTCAGACAGAGTGATGAGTATGAAGCTGGAAATTGAAGGTGTATTGCTGAATGTTATCAGCGCATATGCCCCGCAAGTTGGGTGTGAGATGGACGAGAAAGAAGAATTCTGGAGTGAGTTGGACGACGTGGTGGAGAGGGTACCCAAGGAGGAGAGAGTGGTGATTGGAGCGGACTTCAACGGACATGTTGGTGAAGGGAACAGAGGTGATGAGGAGGTGATGGGAAGGTATGGAGTCAAGGAGAGAAATATGGAAGGACAGATGGTGGTCGATTTTGTGAAAAGGATGGAAATGGCTGTGGTGAATACATATTTCAAGAAGAGGGAGGAACAGGGTGACGTACAAGAGGGGAGGAAAGTGCACACAGGTGGACTATATCTTATGTAGAAGGCGCGATCTAAAAGGGATTGGAGACTGCAAGGTGGTGAAAGGGGAAATGTAGCTAGGCAGGATCGGATGGTGGTCTGGAGGATGACTTTGGAGACCAAGAAGAGGAAGCGAGTGAAGACACAGCCGAAGATCAAATGGTGGAAGGTGAAGAAGGAAGACTGTTGTGTGGAGTTCAGGCAGGAGGTAAGACAGGCACTGGGTGGTAGTGAAGAGTTGCCAGATGGCTGGGCAACCACTGCAGAAATAGTGAGGGAGACAGCTAGGAAGGTACTTGGTGTGTCATCAGGACAGAGGAAGGAAGACAATGAGACTTGGTGGTGGAATGAGGAAGTACAGCAAAGTATACAGAGGAAGAGGTTGGCAATGAAGAAGTGGGATAGTCAGAGAGATGAAGTAGACTGGGGTACAAGGAGATGCAGCATAAAGCGAAGAGAGAGGTGGCAAAGGAAAAGGTGTATGGTGAGATGTATGACAGGTTAGACACTAAGGAAGGAAAAAAGGACTTGTACCGATTGGCTAGACAGAGGGACCGAGCTGGGAAGGATGTGCAGCAAGTTAGGGCGATCAAGGATAGAGATGGAAATGTGCTGACAAGCAAGGAGAGTGTGCTGAGAAGGTGGAAGGAGTACTTTGAGGGGCTGATGAATGAAGAAAATGAGAGAGAGAGAAGGTTGGATGATGTAGGGATAGTGAATAAGGAAGTGCAGTGGATTAGCAAAGAGGAAGTGAGGGCAGCTATGAAGCGGATGAAGAGTGGCAAGGGGGTTGGTCCTGATGACATACCTGTGGAGGCATGGAGATGTTTAGAAGAGATGGCAGTGGGGTTTTTAACTAGATTGTTTAACACAATCCTGGAAAGTGAGAGGATGCCCGAGGAGTGGAGAAGACGCATACTGGTATCGATTTTCAAGAACAAGGGTGATGTGCAGAGCTGTAGCAACTACAGAGGTATAAAGTTGATCAGCCACAGCATGAAGATATGGGAAAGAGTAATAGAAGCTAGGTTAAGAGGAGAGGTGATGATCAGCGAGCAGCAGTATGGTTTCATGCCATGAAAGAGCACCACAGATGTGATGTTTGCTTTGAGAATGTTGATGGAGAAGTATAGAGGAGGCCAGGAGGAGTTGCATTGTGTCTTTGTAGATTTAGAGAAAACATACAACAGGGTGCCGAGAGAGGAGGTGTGGTATTGTATGAGGAAGTCGGGAGTTGCAGAGAAGTATGTAGGAGTGGTGCAGGATATGTACAAACCCCAATTCCAATGAAGTTGGGTCGTTGTGTAAAACGTAAATAAAAACAGAATACAATGATCTGCAAATCATTTTCGACCTTTATTCAATTGAATACACTACAAAGACAAGATATTTAATGATCAAACTGATAAACTTTATTGTTTTTTTGCAAATATTCACTCATGTTGAATTTGATGCCTGCAACACGTTCCAAAGAAGCTGGGACAGGGGCATGTTCACCACTGTGTTACACCACCTTTCCTTTTAACAACACTCAATAAGCGTTTGGGAACTGAGGACACTAATTGTTGAAGCTTTGTAGGTGGAATTCTTTCCCATTCTTGCTTGATGTACGACTTCAGTTGCTCAACAGTCCAGGGTCTCCGTTGTCGTATTGTGCGCTTCATAATGCGCCACACATTTTCAATGGGAGACAGGTCTGGACTGCAGGCAGGCCAGTCTAGTACCCGCACTCTTTTATTACGAAGCCCCGCTGTTGTAACACGTGCAGAATGTGGCTTGGCATTGTCTTGCTGAAATAAGCAGGGACGTCCCTGAAAAAGACGTCGCTTGGATGGCAGCACATGTTGCTCCAAAGCCTGTATGTACGTTTCAGCATTAATGGTGCCTTCACAGATGTGCAACTTACCCATGATGCCATGGGCACTAACACACCCCCATACCATCACAGATGCTGGCTTTTGAACTTTGTGCTGATAACAATCTGGATGGTCCTTTTCCTCTTTAGCCCGGAGGACACCACGTCCATGATTTCCAAAAACAGTTCGAAATGTGGACTCGTCAGACCACAGCACACTTGTCCACTTTGCGTCAGTCCATCTCAGATGAGCTAGGGGCCCAGAGAAGCCAGCGGCGTTTCTGGGTGGTGTTCATATCTGGCTTTGGCTTTGCACTGTAGAGTTTTAACTTGCACTTGTAGATGTAGCGACGAACTGTGTTAACTGACGATGGTTTTCCCAAGTGTTCCTGAGCCCACGTGGTCATATCCTTTACAGAATGATGTCGGTTTTTAATGCAGTGCCGCCTGAGGGGTCGAAGGTCACGGGCATTCACTGTTGGTTTTGGGCCTTGCTGCTTACGTGTAGAGATTTCTCCGGATTTTCTGAATCTTCTGATGATATTATGGACTGGAGATGATGAAATCCCTAAATTCCTTGCAATTGTACGTTGAGAAACGTCGTTCTTAAACTGTTGGATTATTTGCTCATGCAGTTGTTCACAAAGTGGTGAACCTCGCCCCACCCTTGCTTGTGAACGACTGAGCCTTTCGGGGATGCTCCTTTTATACCCAATCATGACACTCACCTGTTTCCAGTTAACCTGTTCACCTGTGGAATGTTCCAGACAGGTGTTTTTTGAGCATTCCTCAACTTTCCCAGTCTTTTGTTGCCCTTGTCCCAGCTTCTTTGGAACGTGTTGCAGGCATCACATTCAAAATGAGTGAATATTTGCAAAAACCAATAAAGTTTATCAGTTTGAACATTAAGTCTCTTGTCTTTGTAGTGTATTCAATTGAATATAGGTCGAAAAGGATTCGCAAATCATTGTATTCCCTTTTTATTCACATTTTACACAACGTCCCAACTTCATTGGAGTTGGTCAGATACAGGCATATCCACCAGATTAAGACATTCGAGAGAGAAACCAGACGACCGTATAAGGTCTAAAATTTGGCCTTTGGAATGTGTGGCCCCTTTAACAGATTGAACGAGGTTAAAAGAGTCTACAAGATCCAAAAAACTGTGAAGTCAGGTTATGGGAAGGACAGAACACGTGACTATTAAAACCACAAAGAATAAGCACCCTGTCATATTTTGGCATGACAACAGATAGAAAGAGATAAAACTAACTGAATTGTGGGGCCTATATATGAAGATACAGAGTAAAGGGGGAGGGCCAGTGATTAAAAAACATAAAACCTCAAATGAGATAAAATTACCAAAAGTAACAGGATTGCACTCAGGACCTAACTTATAAAAAACAGCTAGGCCACCCCCTCTACCAGAGGGCATGGGAATGTGAAAATATGCAAAATCAGGGGGGCTAGCCTCAATCGGGAACAGTGCCCCCTGGCGACAGCCATGTCTCAGTAATCACAAAAAGTCCAGATTATTAGAAACAATAAAATCATTAATGATAAAGGACTTATTACCCAGAGTTCTCACATTCAAGAGGCCAAAATTGTTTGGTGTCACAGCAGAATTGAAACCAAGAGGAGTACAACAAATAGGACGCAAATGGCAGATATTTGCTCCAGATACTCAGTTGTTTTTTTTCTATTAGATATGTCGTGTGGATGAGAGGCATGGTGTCTAATAATAGTCTGTTTGGAGAACATTTCCGGCGAGAGGGTCAATGACAGATGAGGCATTGTTGTAAACCGATTCTCAGTCACATTATTATGTATCAGTAATAACTGGTGTGCTGTCTGCTTGGGTGGTCTTCCATGAACACAATATTGCCATAGTCTAGAGTCATACACTGCCTTGGGATGATTTAATCCATTGTTTCCTTGTCTTGTGATTTGTGAGTGAAATGACAGCACTTCTTCCCCTCAAGTGTCTTCATAACTTCAGTTGGTCCAGAATTCAGCGGCCCGTATCACTACCAGAACTCCTTCCATAGATCACATCACTCCTGTTCTTCCCCAATTCCATTGGCTCCCTGTTAAATACCGTATTGACTTCCAGATCCTGCTCCTCACCTTTAAGGCCTTTAATAACTTAGCTCCTTCATATCTCTCTGAACTCCTTTATATCCACACGCCTTCCCGCACTCTCAGATCCTCTTCTGCTCTCCAACTCACTACACCATCGGCCCTGCTGGACTACCATGGGGTCTAGAGCCTTCAGTCATTCTGCCCCCCGCCGATGGAGCTCTCTCCCACAAGACATTTACAACACTGACTCTCTTTCAACCTTCCCATCCCATCTCAAAACGCATCTTTTCAAACTGGCGTATTCAGCCTGATCCACGCTTCATTGAGTTTTGTGCAAATGATGATTTTATACTCATCTGTTGTGTTAACTTTTTATTGTCTACCCTGCTTTATTTGACTTTATGCTGTCTGATACAGTGCTGCTGGTTTTTTACTGTCTTCTGTAAGGTGTCCTTGAGTGCTTTGAAAGATGCCCACAAATAAAATGTATTATTATTATTACTTGGCCTATTGAACTGTATAGGCATACCTGCTCAGCTGGATTGGTTATTCAACCTTTGACCAATAGGTGTGTGATTAGGGTCTGGTGGATTTGACATTCCAGCTTGACTGGAAGCTCAAAATAATGAAGGTGGGGTTTAATGGCTGGGGCGTGGCGTGGCGTGGCGTGGCGTGTGTGTGTGTGTGTGGGGGGGGGGTATGCGCTTCAGTGCCCAGGGGCCCCTGGAGGTACTAATCCAGCCTCTCCCACTGTTGCCCCATACTCTTGACAATGATATGATTACTATGTGGAAAATGAACTACAACTGCTATATATAGTACTAGTCGGTATGATAAGGAGTGCCCCCCCCCCGTCATCCCACAGAAACACCACCTGTTTCACCAATAACATTACTACAATGATATGGTTGCTATGAAGCAAATATATAACAACTCTTACTTCATACTGTACTACTATGATATGATTACGATGTAGCATATGTACTACTACTAAATACAAACCCTGTTGTCTTGAGCGATCAGTGTACTTTGTAAAGTTCCTCCATTTTGTTTTTCATAATAATAATAATAATAATAATAATAATAATAATAATAATAATACATTTTATTTGTGGGCGTCTTTCAGAGCGCTCAAGCACACCTTACAGAACACAGTAAAAACCAGCAGCACTGTATCAGACAGCATAAAGTCAAACAAAGCAGGGTAGACAACAAAAAGTTAACGCAACAGATGAGTATAAAATCATCATTTGCACAAAACTCAATGAAGCGTGGATCAGACTGAATATGTCAGGGTGAAAAGGTGCGTTTTGAGATGGGATGTGAAGGTTGAAAGAGAGTCAGTGTTGTGAAGGTCTTGTGGGAGAGAGGTCCATAGGTGGGGGGCAGAACGACTGAAGGCTCTAGACCCCATGGTAGTCCAGCTCTAGACCCCATGGTAGTCCAGCAGGGCCGAAGGTGTAGTGAGTTGGAGAGCAGAAGAGGATGTGAGAGTGCCAGGGGGCGTGTGGATATGAAGGAGTTCAGAAAGATATGAAGGAGCTGGGTTATTAAGGGCCTTAAAGGTGAGGAGCAGGATCTTGAAGTCAGTACGGTATTTAACAGGGAGCCAGTGGAGCTGTCCAGGATGACACCCAGACTCTTAACCTGAGGCGATGGAGGAACTGTAGACTTGTAAATAGTCAAGAGAAAAACTATCAGGTTTAGCCAAAATAGATTCAGTACCTACTAGGAGGACCTCGGTTTCACCACTATTACGTTTGAGGAAGTGGTATGAAAACCAGGATTTAATTTCTAGGAAGCAGTCAGAAAGGGAAGTGGGCGGAAGAGTGCTAAAACAGTCTCTCATACAGCACGCTGGAAATGAAGTTGGGGTTTCCCAGATACCTTCTCAGGTATTTTGTGGTGCCACATTGCTGTTGCATGGCTTTATGTGGCATGTTTCCAATTACATAACTCAAAAACTCTGTTTCATTAATTACAGAACAACATGAGGCCTACATGAGTATAATTTTTTAACTGACTTTACCGCGACATCAAAACTACCGGCGGTCTCAAAACCCCAGCCAGGCTTTCAAACAACGGATATATAATCATTCCAGTTATTAGTTTTCTTGTTAATTTGATTAATATCTATTTATATTTCATTATGACTGTCAAGGATACAAAACAAATTGTAGGTCCGTTTTTCACTCCCATCAAAGTTCTGAACGGTTGTTCTGCAAATTTGGAACAACACTGCCCTCTGGTGGTTACTTGCTTTGAGAATGTTGATTGAGAAGTATAGAGAAGGCCAGAAAGGGTTACATTGTGTCTTTGTAGATTTAGAGAAAGCTTATGACAGGGTGCCGAGAGAGGAGGTGTGGTATTGTATGAGGAAGTCAGGAGTTGCAGAGAAGTATGTAGGAGTGGTGCAGGATATGTATGAGGGAAGTGTGACAGTGGTGAGGTGTGCGGTTGGAATGACAGATGGGTTCAAGGTGGAGGTGGGATTACATCAAGGATCGGCTCTGAGCCCTTTCTTGTTTGCAATGGCGATGGACAGGTTGACGGACAAGATCAGGCAGGAGTCTCCATGGACGATGATGTTCGCGGATGACATTGTGATCTGTAGCGAGAGTAGGGTGCAGGTGGAGGAGAGCCTGGAGAGGTGGAGGTATGCACTGGAGAGAAGAGGAATGAAAGTCAGTAGGAGCAAGATGGAATACCTATGTGTGAATGAGAGGGAGGACAGTGGAATGGTCAGGATGCAAGGAGTGGAGGTGATGAAGGCATTTGAGTTTAAATACTTGGGGTCACCGGTCCAAAGTAACGGGGAGTGCAGAAGAGAGGTGAAGAAGAGAGTGCAGGCAGGGTGGAGTGGGTGGAGAAGTGTGTCAGGAGTGATTTGTGACAGAAGGGTACCAGCAAGAGTTAAAGGGAAGGTTTACAAGATGGTTGTGAGACCAGCTATGTTAAATGGTTTGGAGACAGTGGCACTGAGGAAAAGACAGGAGGAGGAGCTGGAGGTGGCAGAGATGAAGATGATAAGATTTTCACTGGGAGTGATGAAGAAGGACAGGATTAGGAACAAGTATATTAGAGGGACCGCTCAGGTTGGACGGTTTGGAGACAAAGCAAGAGAGACAAGATGGAGATGGTTTGGACATGTGTGGAGGAGAGATGCTGGGTATACTGGGAGAAGGATGCTGAATATGGAGCTGCCAGGGAAGAGGAGAAGAGGAAGGCCAAAGAGGAGGTTTATGGATGTGGTGAGGGAGGACATGCAGGTGGCTGGTGTGACAGAGGAAGATGCAGAGGACAGGAAGAAATGGAAACGGATGATCCGCTGTGGCGCCCCCTAACGGGAGCAGCCGAAAGTAGTAGTAGCAGACTGCCCTCTGGTGGTTACTAATGTCAATCTCAGGTTATGACGAAACGTCGGAAATCCTACTTCGAATTGTTTTTCAATCGTTTATTTTAACATTTCCCAAAGTCACCGCGCATTTCACATTTAACTACACATAGTAAACAACAAAACCACACACTGGTTACATAACACGCTTTGGATAGTGTGCAGTGCCACACTCAGTCCATCATCCTTCACTGATTGACGCTGACCTTTCTCAGTGGCGCTTGCAGGACATTTGACTTGGGTGGCCAAAGAAAGGTCGGTGATTTTTAAAACTGACCGCTATCTTCAAGACAAGAAAAATGAGAACGAACCTATTTTTGTTTGTTCTGAAAACGCATAAAAATAATTACTGACGTTTGCCTCTCCCGTCCAAAGACTCAAAGTAAGTCGAGGTTATTCTCGGTAGTGACAGCCAATCACGTTTCCGTCCCTACCAAAAATCTACCAGGATTTGCACGCCAGGCCAAGGCCAATCAGCGCTCATAGCGCCCTTTAGTTGTTCAGTTTTAAGCAAAATTTAGCTTTAAAAAAAATAATTCTAGTTCTTACAGTAAAACCACTCATCACTCCATTATCTTGTCCTTAACACATGTTAAAGAAAGCTGCCATGATGACCGAAACAGTATTTATGAATTCGCCATAGCCATTCCCATCGCTTTGGTTGAAGCCTTATAACGTTTTTTTTTATTTTAAATAAACTGCTTACTCAGGCAAAGAGTTCCTATGGCATGCGGTCTGCTGGTCCCGAACCGCAGTCAGACCACATCAGAGTGGGGGCTGGTCAATAATCAATCAATCAACCAATCAATCAATCAATCAATCAATCAGTCAGTTTGTCAGTCAATCAATCAACCATCCAATCAATCATACTTTATTGATGAGCACATTTTGTATGTTAAAATGCAATGCAATGCTACAATTTCATTTAGCAGATGCTTTTATCCAAAGCGACGTACATCTGGGAGTTAATACAACACAAGCAAGGATCTAGTCAGGAGACAACACAAGTAAGTGCCAAAATACTATGTTCAAGACCGATAGGACATAGGTGTCAACAGGCAGTGCACAAAGGCAATTCATAGGGTGCATAGAAGCGTTTTTGTTTGTTTGTTTGTTTGTTTTTTGTATTTTTATTAATACCATCAGGTGTGGAGGTGTTTGAGAAAGAGCTGGGTCTTTAGCTGTTTCTTCAAGATGGAGACGGACTCAGCAGATCGAATGGAGTTTGGTAATTCATCCCACCACCAGGGAACTTCAGAAGAGAAGAGTCTAGCTAGTGACTAGGGGCCCCATTGTGGCGGAAGTGCCAGGCGCCTTTCATTGGCAGAGTGTAGTGAGCGGGACTGAGCGAAGACCTGAATGAGGGAGTTCAGGGAGGTGGGAGCCATTCTAGCTGCTGTTTTGTAAGTGAGCATCAAGGTTTTGAATTTGATGTGGGCAGCAACTGGGAGTCAGTGGAGGGAACAGTGGAGTGACATGTACTGTTTTGGGTTGGCTGAAGACCAGATGCGCCGCTGCGTTCTGGATCATTTGCAGAGGTTTGAAAGTGCATGCAGGGAGACCTGCCAGTAAGGAGTTGCAGTCGTCAATGCATGATATAACAAGAGCCTGTACCAGGAGTTGTGCTGCATGCTCAGACAGGGAGGGTCTAATTTTCCTGATGTTGCACAGGGCAAATCGGCACGACTGAGCAATCAAGGCCACATGAACCTTAAAGGTTAGCTGGTCATCAATCATGACACCCAGGTTTCGGGCAGACTTTGTGGGCATGAGTTGGGTTGATCCGAGCTGGATATTGATCTGTTGTTGTATAGATGTACTGGCTGGGATGACAAGGAGCTCAGTCTTAGACAGCTTAAGTTGAAAGTGGCATTCTTTCATCCATGCAAAGATATCAGCAAGGCAAGACAATATCCGCGCCGAGACTGTGAGTTCATCTGGCGGGAATGATAGGAAGAGCTGGGTATCATCAGCATAGCAATGGTACGAGAAACCATGGGAGCAGATGATTGCACCAAGTGAGGTGGCGTATATTGAGAAGAGAAGGGGACTGAGCACTGACCCTTGAGGCATCCCTGTGGATAAGCTGTGCGGTTTGGGCACTTTGCCCCTCCAAGATACCCTAAAAGATCTCCCTGAGAGTTAGGACATGAACCAGTGGAGGGCAGATCCTGAGATACCAAGCTCAGTGAGTGTGGAAAGGAGGATTTAGTGGTTAACCTTGTCAAAGGCAGCTGACAGATCTAGCAGCAATAAAGCTGAGGACTGACCAGCAGCTCTTAGCCAAACACAGTGATTCCATTACCGACAGGACTGCAGTCTCGGTAGAATGACCCTGCTTAAAGCCAGACTGATTCGGATTGTAGATTGTTCTAAGACTTAGTTTAAGACTGTGCGCTCAAGTATTTTTGATAGAAAGGGTAGGAATGAAACCGGTCTGTAGTTTTCAACCTGGGCTGGGTCGAATGTAGGTTTTCTGAGCAGCGGGGGGACCCAAGCTTGCTTATATGCAGTGGGGAACACACCTGTTATAAGCGAGGAGTTGATGATGTGTGTGACTTCGGGGGAAAGTGCGGGGGAAATGGTCTGTAGGAGGTTGGATGGTATCGGTTCCATCGGACACATCGTGGAACGAGAGTCCAACAGACTTCCTCGTCTGTCGGGGGGGTGGGGGTGAGGCGAGTGAGGCACTGTTAGCTGGCAGTGGCAGACAGAGTTGGTCAGGCTCAGAGAACTGGTTGCTGATGGCAGAACCCTTATCAGTAATGTATGAGTCAAACGTGTCTGGAGTGAGTAGAGTGGAGGTCGGAGGAAGAGGCAGATTGAGGAGTGAGTTAAAAGCAGAAATAATTTTTTGAGCAACAGTGGCACCACAGATCTTGTTCTGATAGTAAGTGGTCTTTGCTGTTTTTAAGCTGGAAGAGAATGATGCTAGGAGACACCGATAGTCACTGAGGTCAGTGGGCTCTTTGGTTTTGCACCATTTTCTCTCTGCTGCTCTGAGCCCTGCCCTTTGCTCTCCGATGACCTCAGTGAGCCATAGACTAGGGGGGCATTACAAGCAAGTTTGGATGCTAGAGGGCAGAGAATGTTAAAGTGGAATAAATGAAGTGAAAGTGCACAGATAAAAAGATGAAAAAACAATGAAAGTAATCAAAAATTCAAACTACAGAAGAAAATATAACAGCATAATGAAACAGAATGACATAAATGAAAAGAAGATGGTTCAAACTAGAACAGACAGAACCCATTTGGATCAACAGTAGATGAAGAGCTGATAAATAAAAGTAGCTTAGTGGTTTTCAAACTATGGGTTGGGACCCACAAAAGGGTTGCAGGGGGTCAAAGAATGTCACAATGAACACAGGTTCTGTGGCGACAGAGAAAAACAGGTCATAATTATTTTACTGTGATCAGATGTTTGTTTTTGGATAAAAAAATAAAGAAAACCTTTTATTTTCTGCTTCTGGTGTGGGAAGATGGCGACGCAAATTCACATTTGCAGCGGCTTCACCCAGTACCGGTCTGGTAAGATGGCGGCGTGAATTCATGTTTGCGGCGGCCTCACCCAGTACCATCCTTGCAGTGTTCTTTGTCCACGTCTGTGTCTAAGTTTGTCTTCGTTTGATGACTGGGAAAGCTGGTACTGGATCGGCTGGGAGAGCTTGTTCTGCTGCGTCCTGTGGGCCCAGGGACCACGGCCCTGCCTAGAGCTGTGCCCGAAGAGGTAACACCGAGAGCGGTCTGACAGGACGCGGAAGCGGGGCGGGCTAAGCTAACTGCTGGCCTTGACTGTGTTTTTAGTGTCATGGTGTGGAGTGCAGGGAGGTGTGTCGAAGATGTCTGGCTGGGACAGCTGGCGTTGGATCGGCTGAGGGAGCCTGGTCTGCTGCATCCTGTGGGCCCAAGGACCACGGCCCTGACCAGAGCTGCACCCAAAGATGAAACATTGAAGGCGGTCTAACAGGACGCGGAAGCGGGTCACGCTAAGCTAACCGCTAGCCCATGCAGACTGGCAGTTCCGAAAGTCATCCCGGGTGTTCCTTTGACAATGATTTTTTTTTTTTTTGTTTTTTTTGTTTAGTTTGGATATGTGGTTAGTTTGGATATGTGTGTTAGTTTGGATATGTGTGTTAGTTTGGATATGTGTTCTTATAGTTCTTGTAGTTTTTTTTGGATATGTGCTTTTGTCTTTGTGTTGCACTGCTGTGGGCTGGGAAAACGACAATGACAAAGTGTTCCTGATTCCTGACATGAATCAAAATGAAAGTGATGAAATTAGAACAGACAGAACTCGTAATTGTTTGGCTGCAAATGAAGAGCTGATAAATAAAAGTAGAATGGGTATAAATACCGTTCAAAAACACATTTTCCTCTCTCTCTCTCTCACTCTTCCTCTCTCCCTCACTCTCCCTATTCCCTCTCTATTCCTCCCTCCCTCTATTCCTGTCTCTCTTTGGCCTAACCACATAATGACAGACCTGTACTGGAGGACCCTGCCCTGTGACTCCTCACCCAGCATGTCGCCTCCTTCTCTGGGGGGGCATATAACCCGGCGGGCATCTCTCACTGAAGGGAAACTAAACCAGGCATCCGGACGGGTCAGCAGCTCCCAGAGACTCCGACACTTCTTCATCTGGATCCTTTGTGGGTAAACCCGTCGACATGGACAACCACTCGTATAACTACCCCTCCGACTGCACCCCGCTCACCAACTGCAAGTCGGGCCGTAAGCCCGTCGGCTCTACCGTGGTGAACATGGGCCATACCGGCAAGGTCGCCCCGCGGGACTACCTGGTGTGGTCGCTGTGCAACACCCTGTACGTCAACTTCTGCTGCCTGGGCTTCATGGCACTCATCTACTCCATCAAGGTGAGATCTTTGGTTCACCATCTCTGGTTTAGTTAAACAGAAAAGGGGGACGTCGCCTTTGTTTCAGCTGAAATGAGAAATTCGCCTTCGTTCAGTCAGGGATGTTCAGCACAATTGGGATTTGTTCTGATACAGAACCTCAGATGTGACGCGGTCTCGTATCTTATTCTCTCGAAACTGATTTGACGTATTTAACAAAAAACCTGAGATAAAAACAGATGTAGGCAGGGACCGAAAGATGCAAACATACAGACATCAGATTAAAGACATGAGGGCTCAATCACTTCTGGGATTTCTAAGTAAAAACACCCACATGGATTTATTGCTGTTGAATTCCGAATCTGTTTTTGTAAGAACCGACACCTTTCAGCCGTAAGACTCCATTAAGAGAGGATGATGAGTGAAAAGTGGAGGTGTTGAAGGGTCGTTTTGGCCCCTGGTGTGTAGAGATGGATCGAGACCCCGTTGGTCAAATATCATCAAAAGAAAATGTAATTCTAAAATTATTCACTAGACCCCGGAGTTCCCGTCTTACTTTCTGATGCTCGGCGCAACAAGTACACATGTGAAGATGCTCCTGTCCAAACTCACAGTCCCATCTACCCTCATCTGGTTAGGGAACATAAAAGTTGAGGAAAACCTGGAAAAGACCAGTTTAAGAGATCCTGGTGCAAACTACAGACGAAGGGAACTCCTTACGGTCCATCACATTACCTGCAATGGAAAAGGGTCTTTGGCACTGCAGCAGTGACTACCGGACAACCTTGCAGGACTTCCTGTCCTACCGTGTAAACCGCCCATTGTGATGAAATGGTTGTCTTATTTAAAGAAAGACAAAATATATACTTATATCTATCAGCGTGGTGACTGCCCATGTGCGGTTGGTGTGTCCGATACCACAGATCTAAATAAACGCTTCTGCTGCTCCGCCAGACGCCTGCATGACCTTTGAAAAGTAAGACCGCACTGACAAAACCGAGGGTCTACCTGAGGGATAAAGCCTCCGAGAAGGTTACCACAGAAGGGTGTAAGGGTGTGTGTGTGTGTGTGTGTGTGTGTGTGTGTGTGTGTGTGTGTGTGTGTGTGTGTGTGTGTGTGTGCGTGCGTGTGTGCGCGCACGCTTCATCCAACGTCTTTTTTTGGTTTTCCCTCTCTGTGGACTGTCTACATCTGGCACGGCTCTGAATCACAGGCTTGTAATGGCACGGCACCCAAATTAAAGAGTCGCTGGCTGCCTGGCGAGGGAGTTAAAAATGGCGTAATTGGCATCTTCCTAATGGGCGAGTGCTCATGGGGACGTAAAGTGGTTGGCGGCTCTGTAATACACAGATACGTTCGCTCTGTTTAGCTTTCAACCCGGGGCCAACTGCAGAAACTCAGCCAAGACGCGAGGAGCGACAAGAGGCCGAACATAAACATCTGTCTTCCTCTCTCTGTCTGTCATCACTGTTTCTCTCGCTCGCTTTCGCTCTCTATTTCTGTCTCTATGTTTGTTTCTTCTCTTTCTTTCCTTCTTCTTCCCTCTTTATTTCCGTCTCTCTCGGTCATGGTTGTTTTCTTTCCATAATGAAGGTCTCCATCCATCCATCCATGATCCGAACCGCTTATCCTGCTGTCAGGGTGGTGGGGATGCTGGAGCCTATCCCAGCAGTCGTTGGGCGGCAGGCGGGCAGACCCCCTGGACAGGCCGCCAGGCCATCACAGGGCCTAATTTCAGTTTTTTCCCAGCTCACTTTATATCCTGAAATAACACCATAAGCGTTTAATAGAGTCTGTAATTTGGTGAGGGAGTTACCAGGATCCGTTAGGTACAAAATTACCTCATCTGCCAGGAGATTAATTTCATGATTTCTTTGCTCTACTTTGAAACCCTAATCAAGGTGTGACATAATTTAAGTCTCCAAGAATTTGAATTCAATTCATTGGACGGCCTTTTTAAAATGCTGTGTGTGTGTGTGTGTACAGGCCCGGGACCAGAAGACCCAGGGGAACCTGCAGCAGGCCCAGGAGTGTTCGGATAAAGCCAAGTGGTACAACATCCTGGCTGCCGGCTGGAATCTGCTGATCCCGCTGCTCTTCATCGTCCTGCTGGTGCTCCTCCTCGTCCATCTCGGCTCCTCCAAGGGCTCCTACGACTTCTTCGGAGAGGACGGCTTCCAGAGCTTCATGAAGCTCTTCAGCTGGTAGAGACAGACAGAGAATGCGGTGGGGTGGGGGGTGGGGGGGCAAAAGAGAGAGAGAAAATTTTGTTTTCAGCTTCTGCTAAAGGTTGGTGAGGGCACTGGATTTGATCTGACAGATTCCGAGGCTTGAAAATATCACCGGTCCTTTGTGAAGATGTTTTCTTTAGGATTCAGAGTTCAGAGGTCGGTTTGACGTGGCGGGTTTGAGACCTACTGTATGGATCTGGGGAATCTGATTCTCTGCTGGGTTTTCCTAAAATCCCCTCTACATTTAAAGCTGAACCACGGAGTTTCCCATGAAAACAAAATTTCTGTTCACAATTCCGGTCGTGCAGCTTGTTGTTCAACCGCGCTGACAAGCTGTTGCTTTTAAAGATGGTCAGAATATTTGGAAGGCTCCGATGTTTGCATTCGGATTTCACTGCAGCGGTGAGGAGCTGAAGCTAGCATGTTTGCTTTGGTATGGGGGGGGGGGGGGGATACACGTTGGTCGTTAGCGCTCCTAGTGGCCAAAACTCCGCAGTTCATCTTTAAAATCACTTCAGTTTAATCGAAACCCACGTCTTGCCGGAAGACTTGTTGGGAGAGGGATCCTTGGTTTCCATTGTATTTTCATGTCAGGGTCGCACGATTCCCAGTTTGTTCCTGTATCAGTTCCTTCATTACTTTACTCCCGTAACGAGAGTCACGTTGGACACGTCACCCGACCACAGACGTCCAAGTTATATTTCTATTTGAAAATAGTGTATCTTTACGTTCCATGGTGTGGATTGATTTCCATCTACAATGGTTGTGTTTTGTCTGGGGGTTTTTTTGGCTTTAAAGGTGAATTTTTGGTTGCATTAGGACCTCCAGTTTTCTGAATTTATCCGTTCTGCTGCTATGGTGACCAAGATTCCCCCACAAATTTCCATGTGAGCAGCTCTCAAAGTAAAGCAAATACATATTCTGCTGTTTTTTTCCACACACAACGTTAGATTTGTGTAATAGAGACCAATAAAACCAGAATCAACAGCTTGTTATTTAACCCTTTCTGTATTTCTGTCTGTCCTGTTCATGTGACCTGGTAGTCAGTGGACCGCCATAGTTGTCCCGTCAGTCTTAGACGGTGCATTTCATCCTGAGTTATCTCCAAACTTGGTCAGTCGTGGTAGGAGGGTCTTCCAGAGCTGGAAAGTGAGGGAAGATGGGATGATTCAAGGTAAACAAATCGACTTGAAGAAAGCCGAATCTCCAGCGAGAGACGAGCAAGCAGCCATTTACGATGTTTTATCCTCTGGTATTTATTTTATTTATGTTGATGAAGAAGATTAGATGGACTCTCGTGTGATCTCTAGTGGCGGTAGACAAAGATGTCCTTCAACACAACGGGAAAGCAGATCCATCTACCGCTCCTCTTGACTTTGTCCCTCACCTATTGTTTTTTCTTTTAAATAGAATTACTGTGAGACTAGGTTGTCGTGTCTTAATCGTTGCAGTTTTTCCATTAGTATAAATGTTTTTAATGACTATTTTAATCCTATATCGTCTTAGTGAAACTTTGTGAAGGTTCATGAAAGTGGTTTTGAATAAACAACATGCTGTAAGAGTCAAAACACCGTCTGCATCGGCCGTGTCACTCGTCTGTCTGTCGTCTGTAAATCTATCCAGAGTCTCTCCACGTCTCTCATCAGCAGATGGAGGGTTAGATTACAAGCCGTTCTCTGCATCTAAATGACAGAGCTATAGGCTGGACCGTGGGGCGGCTCTGAGGGAGCGGCTGTTCCTGCACCAGCTAAAAACAGAACGTCTCATTTTGAGAAGTTGGATGGAAAAGCGGCCCAGCTGCAGAGCAGAGCCACATCCTGCTCCCACAGGTACCTCGTCCCAACACCATCCTCATGTCATGTCATGTCATGTCATGTCATGTCATGTCATGTCATGTCATGTCACATCATGATATATGTCATGTCATGTCATGTCGTGTTATATGTTATGTCATGTAATGTCATCATGTCTTGTCATGCCATGATATGTCATGTCATGATGTCATGTCATGATACTATGTCATATCATGTGATGTGATGTGATGTTATGTCATGATATGTCATGTCATGTAAACTATAAAAGACTAGTGATGGTGGGGCAACCTTTCAGACCTTCAGCAGATTAAATCCAGTGTATTGTTTTCCTTCCCATCATTTCTGTGGGTCTACTTTTGGCCTGATATGAAACCCAAATCTAAAACGTTCATTGTTGTAAAAACGCTCCAAGTGGTTTTGTTTGTTTGTTTGTTTGTGTCTGTTGCTAACGTATGTGGACGTATAGAGAAGACAGGAGTTAATGAGGTCAAACTCAAGTAAAGGCTCAGTTTGACCGACAGAGGACAGAAGTTAGATGTGAAGGTAGAAGACAGAAGTTAGATGTGAAGGTAGAGGACAGAAGTTAGATGTGAAGGTAGAGGACAGAAGTTAGATGTGAAGGTAGAGGACAGAAGTTACATGTGAAGGTAGAAGACAGAAGTTAGATGTGAAGGTAGAGGACAGAAGTTAGATGTGAAGGTAGAGGACAGAAGTTAGATGTGAAGGTAGAGGACAGAAGTTAGATGTGAAGGTAGAGGACAGAAGTTAGATGTGAAGGTAGAGGACAGAAGTTAGATGTGAAGGTAGAGGACAGAAGTTAGATGTGAAGGTAGAGGACAGAAGTTAGATGTGAAGGTAGAGGACAGAAGTTAGATGTGAAGGTAGAGGACAGAAGTTAGATGTGAAGGTAGAGGACAGAAGTTAGATGTGAAGGTAGAGGACAGAAGTTAGATGTGAAGGTAGAAGACAGAAGTTAGATGTGAAGGTAGAGGACAGAAGTTACATGTGAAGGTAGAGGACAGAAGTTAGATGTGAAGGTAGAGGACAGAAGTTAGATGTGAAGGTAGAGGACAGAAGTTAGATGTGCAGGTAGAGGACAGAAGTTAGATGTGAAGGTAGAGGACAGAAGTTAGATGTGAAGGTAGAGGACAGAAGTTAGATGTGAAGGTAGAGGACAGAAGTTAGATGTGAAGGTAGACGGGCAGTTTACACAACACCACACAGAACACATGAACTTGATGTTTAGTGTTTCACGACGTTTTAAAGACGCTTGTGTAAATACAGTGTGGCGAGAGAAGGAACCGAGAGGCCCTGACCAACTCTTTACATCCAGTCTGAGAACCGTCCCCGTCTCCTGCACCCGGCCGCATAGTATCGACTTCTGCTGAACTACACAGCGTATTTACACACGCCCAAATCACAGCCTGCCCGTCCAGCTTTCTATTTTCTCCCTGTGGTGCAGCACAAACGCTTACAGATGTGTGTGTGTGTGTGTGTGTGTGTGTGTGTGTGTGTGTGGGTGGGTGTGTGTGTGAGTAGTAGAGGATTACAGGGTACAGGAATCGGCACTGCAGAGGTTTGAATAGCCGCCGAGAGGGGGCGCTACTAGCACGAGAAAGTGCTAACTATGGCCTTTTTTAACACACACACACACACACACACAAGCATAGACTAAATTGTGTTTGTGTGCATACACAGAAACTCAAAGACACCCTACCGTATTTTATCTAAATACAAATGTATTTAGATAAAATACAGACACCACCCCACATACACACACAGTCACCTATAAGCGCACACACACACACATTTGTGCACATGCACAAACACAGTCATTTATGCATACATACACACACTCTCACACACAAACACAGTTATTTATACATACATACACGCACACACACACACACACGCACACACACACACGCACAAACAGTCATCTACACATACAAACACAGTCATTTATACATACATACACGCACACACACACACACACACACACACGCACACACGCACAAACAGTCATCTACACACACAAACACAGTCATTTGTGCATACACACCCGCATGCACACATACACACACACACACTAACAGTCATTTGTGCATACACACACACACACGCACAAACACATACACACACACACACTAATACAGTCACCTACACTCACTAACAGTAATTTGTGCACACACACACACACACACACACACACACACACACACATACACACACACGGTTATTGGCACACACACAAACACACAAACAGTGCAGAGCAAAACGTGTGTGTGTGTGTGTGTGTGTGTGTGTGTGTGTTCATACACAGGGGTCGAAAGACACTTAATACACAAGTGTAATTAGATAAATGTGCACGCAGACACAACCAGTCCCCCCCCCCCCCCACACACACACACACACAGCAGAGGTGTAGGACGAGCGCTTGCCGGGCCTGCAGGGACACATGCGGGGACACATGAGTGTCCTGCTGCTCTCTGAGGACGCCCGTCCCAGCCAGCCACTCTGAATCCCAACCAGCAGCTGTAAATCAACACTGACACAGTGATTACATCCCGCAACAGACACGCCTTTATTTCCCCGTCCCTGCTGGGACACGCTGAGAGGGGCACAGTGTTGTCTCATATACGTTATACCGAACATGACGGACAGAGACGCCACGAAGACACACACTCACATGATCTGTTTCTGTCTGTGTTTACATGTTGTCCATGTGTTCACACACACACACACACACACACACACACACACACACACACACACACACACACAGAGAGAAAGAGACAGACAGAGACAAAGAGACAGAGAGACAGAGAGACAAAGAGGGAGACAAACAGTGACAGATAGACAGACAGAAAGAGACGGACAAACCGAGACAAAGAGGGGGACAGATAGACAGACAGACAGACAAAGAGACACAGAGCAACAGACAGAAAGAGACAGACAGACAGAGAAAGAGACAGACAGACAGAGAAAGAGACAGACAGACAGAGAAAGAGACAGACAGACAGACAGACAAAAAGGGAGACAGACAAAGAGACCGAGAGAGAGACAGTCAGACAGAGACAGACAGGCAGACAGACAAAGAGGGAGACCGAGAGAGAGACTGAGAGAGACAGTCAGACAGACAGGCAGACAGACAAAAAGGGAGACAGACAGAGAGACCGAGAGAGAGACAGTCAGACAGAGACAGACAGGCAGACAGACAGACTTTGCTAACTTGGTACAAGGCAAATCTTGTACATGGAATAGAATCAATCAAAAAAGGCGACTCTTCAATCTGGCTCAAAATAAAAAGAGCGGGGGTCTCCACAGGTAAAGACAGTCATGTGTGCAGCATACATCCCCCCACCAGAATCCCCTTATTATCACGAAAATAGTTGCTCCATTCTTGAAGACGACATCAGTCACTACCAGGCACAGGGACATGTACTGATCTGTGGAGACCTTAATGCCAGGACAGGTATAGAGTCAGACTCTATTAACCCACAGCAGGGAGACAAACATATACCCGGCACACTCAGCATCCCCTCCCGGCACCCCCCCCTCCCCCGCAGGAACAACTCTGACAAAACTGTCAACAACAGCGGGCACCAACAACTGCAGCTATGTCCAACACTGGGTCTGTGCTTCCTGAGCGGCCGGCTTCGAGGGGACTCTTTCGGTCACCACACACACAGCTGTCTTCCTGGCAATAGCACAGTAGATTACAACATGACAGACCTAGACCCCTTCTGTCTCACAGCAGTCACAGTCAGCCCCCAAACACCCTTATCTGATCATGGTACCAGTGGCTGCTGGCCAGTACAGGGCGCTGGGGCGCCGCCACCTTCAAATATCAAGAGATGAAAATCTACATAAACACGTTCAATATAATTTAGTTGTGTAATGCAAATAATGATGAAATAAAAGTGTTTTCAGCCTGTGAGTGCCTGTCAGCAGCGTTAAGTATTGGTTCAAATGGTGTTTGGGTGATTCCTGTCTGAATACATATACTTCCTGTCTGAAGACATATACTTCCTGGGTGAGGGGCGCCGGCCAAACCATACCTTATGTAAGCCCTCGATCTTGTGGCGAGCAGGTGACCTGAGGCTGCTGTCTAATTGGTTTCTTCAGATTTTCCATGGCAGACACGCCCACTTTTATTGGCAGTGAATCAGTATTGTTTTAATGTTTTTTGATCTAATGTGATTGGACAATTCTCGTGGCTGTCAATCATGTTCACATCCACCACCACGCCATGTCTCGACTGTCAATCATCCACCGTCTACGAACCCTGATAAAATCTATAGGCTACATTGTCCTTCTTAATAACTCTGACTGTGTGGACATTAAAGCAGCTGGCAGGTGTTCTGCGGCAAGGTAAATTGCGCCCCCCCCCAAAAAAAACAACTTTCGCACCAGCCACCACTGGTAAAATTACTCTATACATTAGAAAGATAGTAACAGACCCTCATGCAGCAGAACCCAGTAAACTGAAGTATACAAAACTACCTTATAGATGGACAAACAATAGCAAGTATGATTACCAGAAAGCAATCAGACATCAATCAATTCAAACCTAATTAGACCATTTTCTTTCCACCTCATATCCCCACAGTAATGATGGCCTGAATCAGGCTATACAAGATATTAACAACATATTAGACAACACGGCAGATGTATCCAATCTGAAAAGGTCTCAGCATCTCAGATCAAAAAAAGTCAGCCAATGACAAGTGGTATGATAGAGACTGCAGGCATCTGAGAAAAACACTCAGAAGTTTATCACATCAAAAACACAGACAACCTGACAACCCTGAGCTCTGCCCTCAAAACTGGGAAACACTGAAATTATACAGAAGAACACTCAGAACTAAAAGGGAACAGCATGCAACTTAATGCAACTGAAGAGTCCTTTGACTCCAATAATTTCTGGAAAAAAATGGCACTCTTTCAGCAATCCACACAAGGAAGAACTGGTTATTCAAAATAGCGAACTATGGAAAAAAACACTTTGAAAACCTGTATTACATTACATTAGTCATTTAGCCAACGCTTTTATTCAGAGCGACTTACAATAAGTGCATCATTTAATGTAGGAGATCAGGAGACCTACTAGTCATCAGAGGTCATAAGTGCATCTAAACAAGCATCTAAGAGCAAAACCAGTGCTAAAGCAAAAATGCAAGAAAGAGATTTTTTTTAAAATGAGTGAATACAATAAGTGCTAAGAGCAAGTAACAGGGTAGTAGTTCTTGAAGAGGGGAGTTTTCAACCTGCGCCGAAAGATGGGCAGCGACTCCGCTGTCTTGACGTCAGTGGGGAGTTCATTCCACCACTGTGGGGCCAGGACAGAGAAGAGGAGTGACCGGGTCGATCGGCAGCAGGGGCCTCTGAGCGACGGGGCAACCAGGCGTCCCGAGGCAGCAGAGCGAAGTGGTCGGGTGGGGGTGTAGGGCTTGACCATGGCCTGGGGATAAGAAGGAGCTGTTCCTTTCACTGCCCTGTAGGCTAGTACCAGAGTCTTAAACTTGATGCGAGCAGCTACTGAGATCCAGTGTAGGGACATGAGAAGGGGAGTTGTGTGGGAGAACTTAGGGCGGTCGAACACCAGATGAGCTGCAGCTTTCTGAACAAGCTCCAGAGGTCTGACGGCCGACGCCGGGGCGCTAGCAAGGAGGGAGTTGCCATAGTCCAGCCGGGAGATGACCAGAGCCTGGATGAGCACCTGTGCCGTCTCGTCGGTGAGGAATGGGTGAATCCTCCTAATGTTATAGAGGAGCAAGCAACCGATGCAACATTTTCAGCAAACAACAGTTGGTCATCCATGATCACACCCAGATTCCTCACAGTCCCGAGCTGGCGTCACCACGGTGTTGTCAATGGTGATGGCCAGGTCTCGGTGCGGGCAACCTTTCCCCGGGAGGAACATCAGCTTCAGGTGGTGTGTCGCCATCCACTCCGAGATGTCAGTCAAGCACGCAGCAATGCGTGTCTCTACTTATGTGTCAGAGGGAGGAAAGGACAAGATCAGCTGGGTGTCATCGACATAACAATGGTAAGAGAAGTCATGCGAGCGAATAACAGAACCCAGGGATGTCGTGTACAGGGAGAAAAGGAGAGGACCCAGAACCGAACCTTGTGGAACATCTGTAGTCAGTCTGCGTGGCTCCGACACAGATCCCCTCCATGTCACCTGGTAGGAGCGACCCGTCAGGTAGGTTGCAAACATTGAGAGTGCAGAGCCTGTGACACCCAGCCCCTCGAGGGTAGAGAGGAGGATCTGGTGGTTCACTGTGTCGAACGCAGCTGACAGGTCCAAGAGTATCAGGACAGAGGAGAGAGTTTGCTCTCGCAAAGTGCAGCGATTCTGTCGAGTGACCCACCCTGAACCCAGACTGGTTGGGGTCCAGGAGGTTGTTCTGGTGGAGGTACAAAGAAAGTTGGTTAAAGACAGCACGTTCGAAAGTTTTGGATAGAACGGGTAGAAGGGAAACTGGTCTGTAGTTTTTGACGTCATAGGGGTTAAGTGATGGTTTCTTGAGAAGGGGGGGTGACTCTAGCAGTCTTGAAGGCAGATGGAAAGCATCCTGCCTGGAGGGAGGTGTTCATGAGGTGGGTTAGATAGGGAAGGAGTTCAGGTGCTATAGACTGAAGAAGAGGGGAGGGGACCGGGTCAAGGGAGCATGTGGTGGGGTGACTGGATGTGATGAGGTTTAGAACCTCGTCAGGGGAGATGGGAGTGAGGTGGGATAGGGTGGGATGTGGAGAGGTGAGGGAGGGTGCAGAGGGTGGGATAGTGCAAGCAGCACTAACCGGGTGGTGAGAAAAGGAGGATCTGATGCCGTTTACCTTCTTGTCAAAGAAGTTAGCGAAGTCATCAGGGAGAAGGGAGGAAGTCGGAGGAGGAGGTGGAGTTGAAGAAGTGTAGAGAAGGTTTCAAAGAGTTTCTTAGGATTAGAGGCAAAGGATAGGATTTTAGAGCGATAGAAGGCAGCATTAGCAGCAGAAAGGGAGGAGGAGAACGTGGAAAGAAGAGATTGGAAGTTGAGAAGGTCCTCTGGGAGTTTGCCTTTCCTCCATTTGTGCTCTACCACTCTCAGGCTCCGTCTGTCAGTACGTACTGAGTCGGTCAGCCAAGGGGCAGGTGGAGTTGGGCGTGCAGGCCTGGAGGTGAGGGGACAGAGATTGTCCAGAGAAGAGGAGAGGGTAGAGAGAAGAAGATCAGTAGCAGTGTCAGGGGGTAGGAGAGAGAAATATTCAGGTGTAGGGAGGATAGAGGTAACAGAGGAAGAAAGATCAGTGGTGGAGAGAGAGCAGAGGTGTCTACGGGTGGAAACCATGTGGGTAGGGGGAGGGGCTGAGGGGGGAGAAGAGAGGCAGAGAGAGTAGGACATGAAATAGTGGTCAGAGAGCTGGAGGGGAGTAGCAGAGAGATTGGAAATAGGACAGTGTCTAGTAAAGATAAGGTCCAGCTGGTTATCGGCCTTGTGGGTAGGAGGAGAGGGGGAGAGGTGAAGGTCAAAGGAGGAGAGGAAAGAGAGAAGAGGATCTAGCTTGTTAGTGTGGATGTTGAAGGATAAGTGCAGAGTCATCTACAGGGAAGTGCGAGACAAGTTTGTCAAGCTCCTCCAGAAACTCACCAAGGGGGCCTGGTGGGCAGTACACAACCACGATGGTGGGTTTGACTGGATAAGAGACAGTAACAGCATGAAATTGAAAAGAGGGTGGAGAAAATTGTGGAATGAAAACAAGAGAGTATTTCCATTTTAGGGAGATTAGCAGGCCAGTACCACCACCCCGCCTCCCAACTCTGGGAGTGTGAGAAAAGAGTACACATCAGACAGAGCTGTGGGTGTGGTAGTGTTTTCGGGCACATCCAGGTCTCAGTTGGAGCAAGAAAGTTGAGGGAGAGCAAGGATGCGTAGCCTGAGATAAACTCAGCTTTCGGCACCGCAGACTGGCAATTCCAGAGCCCTCCCGTCACCACTTGCTCAACGTGAGTGGAGAGAGTGGGATAGATGAGATTGGTAGGGTCACAGCGCCTAGGAGTGACCCAACGTCTATGCCAGCCCCAGGAAGAGGAAAGGACAGGAATGCGAAGGAAACACATAGTCTATACTAGGTACACAAAATACAGATGACTGACCGGATCTAAAAAGAGCAGTCCATGCTTGACGAAGTCCTGGCTTGAAAAAGTCGCACTTGTCTTTGTTCACTCTAGCCTTCCTTCAACCTACGCTTGTTTGCCTGACGCTTGGAAGCTAATGTTTCCAAGTAGCAGCAGTGATTTAAAGAACACTGATTGCTAATTGTCTGCCATGAGTGCAGGCCACACCCTGGCCACTTAACAGCCAATTGGCCAAAGAGGTACACTGAAAATAGGCTTATTGCCCAGAAACTGGACATGTATGTAAAACTCTATCAAACCTCACATAATACTATTAAAACTGCAAACAGCAAGTTACCAAGGAATATATTTATAAGCTAAAAGGATAACTAAGTCAACACAGCTAGGCAACAAGAAATATTTAAGGGCATACTAGGTGAAAAACAGCTACAGCTAGAATAAGTAAATAAGACAAGTAAGTAAACATAATAAGACAGCTACAGCTAGAATAAGATCCCACTAGGACCCAGCAGCAGATTTTTAGAGAAAATGACTAATACTCAAGCAGCTGGAATAAGACTAATAGCAACTTGTTAAGCAAGAAAGATGATACTTACTCTATTCTAGATGAACCAGCAAATCAGAATCACTCCAGAAGTTAAAATGTACACTGGATTGAAACTGAATGAGGCCAGATTTATAAATCCCTGTGATGTTCTGGCCACACCCTGGCCACTTAACACCCAATTGGCCAAAGAGGTACACTGAATATAGGCCTATTGCCCAGAAACTGGTCACTTATGTAAAACTCTATCAAACCTCACACAATACTATTAAACCTGCAAACAGCAAGTTACCAAGGAATATATTCATAAGCTAAAAGGATAACTAAGTCAAAACAGCTAGGCAACAAGAAATATTTAAGGACACACTAGGTGAAAAACAGCTACAGCTAGAATGAGTAAATAAGACAAGTAAGTAAATAGAATAAGAGCTACAGCTAGAATAAGATCCCACTAGGAACCAGCAGCAGATGTTTAGAGAAAAGGACTAATACTCAAGCAGCTGGAATAAGACTAATAGTAACCTGTTAAGCAAGAAAGATGATACTTACTCTATTCTAGATGAACCAGCAAATTACTGAAGAATCGCTACAGGCTAAGATCCAGGCCTACAACCAAGGAAGGCCAGTGGTCCTCATGGTATTTTAAATGAAATACTGAAATTTAGCAACCATAAGTTCAACATTGCCATATTGAAATTATTCAACCTTGTTCCGAGCACTGGACATTTCCCTGACATCTGCAGCAAAGGAATTGTTGCGCCAATCTTTAAAAATGGAAATAAATTTGACCCAAACTATTACCGAGATAAGTTTCAGCAGCAACGTGGGGAAGTTATTCTGCAACATCCTAAAAAACTGACTGCAAGACTTCCTTAGTGGACATAATGTCCTGAGCAAGAGTCAAATTGGTTTTAAGCCACAACATCGAACAACAGACCATATCTATACCCTCTACACCCTCATTAATAAACATGTCCACCAAAACACAAACAACATTTTCTTTTGCTTTGTAGATTTCAGAAAAAGCATTTGACTCAATTTGGCATAATGGTCTGTTCCTGAAATTAATTGAAAAATGTGTAGGGGGAAATATATGATAGAATCAAGACAATGTATACAAACAATAAATGTGCTGTGAAAATTTCCAATATGGAAACAGATTTCCCTCCCAAAGTAGGGGTGTGAAACAGGGCTGCAGTCTCAGCCCCACCTTCTTTAACATTTATATTGATGAATTGGCAAAATCACTAGAACAATCAGATATCCCTGGTCTCACCCTCTCTGACACAGAAATTAAATCCTTACTTTTTGCAGATGATCTGAAATTATTAGCTCCATCTAAGAAGGCATTACAACAGCAACTGGCTCATCCGCAGAACTTCTGTCAGACCTGGGCTCTAATTTGAAAAAGACCAGAAATTATGGTCTTCCAGAAACTAGGCTTACTAGGCTCCACTGACATAGAACACACACACAGCTGCACATATTTGGGACCAATAATTACCTCTACATTACCTCTCATTTTAATCTTGCCATTAATGATCTCAGAGACAAGGGAAGAAGGGCTTTCTATGTCATCAAAGATAGACATACCTGTCAGAATATGGCTAAAAATATTCAAATCCATAATTGAACCAATTCTACTATATGGTAGTAAAGTGTGGGGTCCTCTTGTAAGACTTTGAAAAATGGGACAAACACCAAATCGAAACCCTGCACACTAAGATTTGCAAAAGTGTTCTCAGAGTACACAGGAACATGCCCAACAATGGATGCTGAGCACAACTAGGCCAGTTTCCCCTGTTACTTAAGATGCAAAAACGAGCAATCAAATTCTACAAACACCTAAAAGAAAGTGACCCCAACTCCAACCATTACAAAGCTCTCCATTACCAAGAGAAAACGTAAGAGAGGAGTCCCCTCAGCCAGCTGGTCCTGAGGCTCAGCTCAGCCAACAGCACAAGGAGCCAGGACAGCCCTCACACAATCTGGCCCAAAGAAAAAGAAAATTACATTAACAATTGGACATCTATCACAACAACTCAAAGCAAACTTAAATGCTACTTGGCTCTAAACAGACAGTACATGATGGCAGCGTGACTGACCAGAAACTGAGAAAGACTTGAACTTTGTACAGACTCAGTGATCACAGCTTGGCCATACAGACTGGCCAACACAGGTAGAGCTGCTGCCTAGAGAAGACAGGCTGTGTCAGCTCTGTCCACAGAGACAGGTGGAGGGAGACACAGCAACATTTCCTGCTACAATGTAGTACAAATGAAGCGCTAAGAACAAAGTTCTTCACAAAAATTAAATGTAAATTAGGGGCGTCTGGGTGGCATGGCGGTCTATTCTGTTGCCTACCAACACGGGGATCGCCGGATCGAATCCCTGTGTTACCTCCGGCTTGGTCAGGCGTCCCTACAGACACAACTGGCCATGTCTGCGTGTGGGAAGTCGGATGTGGGTCTGTGTCTTTGTCGCTGCACTAGCGCCTCTTCTGGTTGGTCGGGGTGCCTGGTCAGGGGGGAGGGGGAATTGGAGGGAATAGCGTGATCCTCCCACACGCTACGTCCCCCTGGTGAAACTCCTCACTGTCAGGTGAAAAGAAGCGGCTGGCGACTCCACATGTATGGGAGGAGGCATGTGGTAGTCTGCAGCTCTCCCTGGATTGGCAGAGGGGGTGGAGCAGAGACCAGGATGGCTTGGAAGAGTGGGGTAATTGGCCGAATACAATTGGGGGGGGGGGAAAGAAAGGGGGGAAAGAGGACAGAAAGAGACAGACAAACAGAGACAAAGAGACAGACAGCGAGATGGACAGAAGGACGGAGTGCCTTTTATCATTTACGTAACATAGCTAAAATTCGGTCTTTTCTGTCCATTGCTTACACAGAGACTCTAATACATGCATTTGTTTCATCCAGACTTGATTACTGTAATGTTCTGTTTTCAGGTCTGTCACATGCTGGTAATAAAAGCCTTCAGATGGTTCAGAATGCTGCGGCTGGATCCTAACTAAATCTAGGAAATTTGACCATATTACACCAATTCTTGTCTCCCTTCGTTGGCTTCCTATCCATATTAGATCAGACGTCAAGGTGCTTCTGCTGACTTAAAAATCCTAAATGGGCTTGCCCCATCTTACCTGTCTGATCTCCTTAAACCTAGAGTCCATCTCGAGCTCTTCACTTGAAAGAAGTCAGCTGGTGGCAGGGCCTTTTTCTATCAGGCCCCATTCTTGTGGGGACCTGCCTGCTGCCATCAGACAATCAGAGTCTGTTGAGTCCTTTAAATCCAAACTTAAAACTCATCTTTTTGCCTTAACTTACAATTAGTTGCCTTTAAGTTGAGTCCTTCACAACCTGTACTGCATGGCGGGTCGGTTTCTGTCTCAAAGAATTTACCAACCACTGTTCTGCCCATGAGATTATAGAGTATAGATTATGACTACTGCAAACTGTTCTATTCTCTCACGTGTCTTTTCTCTCTCCCTGAATGACGGCTTCTCCTTTCTCTTCTTGTGTGTGTGAATGGTGTGATGTGAGTCTCCCTTGTGCAGTCTGTCCTCCTCCCAGGTATCCAGGGTGACGGTGGTCACCACCCTGGACACTGCTTGGCATCCCCCTCATTATATTTTCTTTTTATATATCTTATAAATCAATATAATGTTGTTACCCTGTTTCAGTGTTATATCCTTCTCTCACTAATTTTTTTTATGGTGATGCTGGTCACGTTGCTTGGCATCCTGCTCATCACATTCTTCATAAATTCCAAACTCCACTATAATTCTGTTATCCTCTTTCAATGTTGTATTGCGTAAGTTGTGTAAACACAACATCCATTGCATATTGTCCGTGTAGGTAGAGAGATCCCTCTGTTGCTCTCGCTGAGGGTTCGTCCTATTGTGAGCAAGCCGCTCACCCACATGACGCCATACACGCTGTCTGCCATATGCCTGGTACAGTGAAAACTGTAAGTCGGTTATGACAATGAACTGCAATCAGGTCAAGACCCTGGCGAGTACGACGAGCATGCAGGTGAGCTTCCCTGAGATGGTTTCTGACAGTTCGTGCAGAAATTCTTTGGTTTTGCAAACCAATTGTTCCATCAGCTGTCCAGGTGGCTGGTCTCAGACGATCTTGCAGGTGAAAATGCCAGATGTGGAGGTCCTGGGCTGGCGTGGTTACACGTGGTCTGTGGTTGTGAGGCCAGTTGGATGTACTGCCAAATTCTCGGAAACGACTTTGGAGACGGCTTATGGTAGAGAAATGAACATTCAATTCACGGGCAACTGCTCTGGCGGACATCCCTGCAGTCAGCATGCCAATTGCACACTTCCTCAAAACTTGCGACATCTGTGGCATTGTGCTGTGTGATAAAACTGCACATTTTAGAGTGGCCTTTTATTGTGACCAGCCTAAGGCACACCTGTGCAATAATCATGCTGTCTAATCAGCATCTGGATATGCCGCACCTGTCAGGTGGATGGATTATCTCGGCAAAGGAGAAGTGCTCACTAACACAGATTTAGGCAAATTTGTGAACAAAATTTGAGAGAAATGGGCCTTGTGAGTACACAGAAAAAGTCTTAGATCTTAGATTTTAACTCATGAAAAATTGGAGCAAAAACAAAAGTGTTGCGTTTATATTTTTTGTTCAGTGTATATTTCTACCAGTTCTACTTATTCCCTTTTCCTTTTTTTTTAATACTTTGTTAACTTATTTCACTGTCACCTGCTTTGGCAACACTGTAATGAATGCAGTCATGCCAATAAAGCATCACTGAATTGAACTGACAGGCAGACAGACAGACAGAGACGGACAGAGAGGGAGAGACAGACAGACAGACAGACAGACAGGGACAGACACTGAGGGAGCGACAGACAGACAGACAGACAGACAGAGACAGACAGACAGGGAGAGAGGCAGACAGACAGACAGAGACAGACAGAGAGGGAGAGACAGACAGACAGGGACAGACACCGAGGGAGCGACAGACAGACACAGACAGACAGACAGACAGACAGACAGACAGACAGAGACAGACACAGAGGGAGAGACAGACAGACAGACAGACAGACAGAGACAGACTGAGAGGGAGAGACAGACAGACAGGGAGAGACAGACAGACAGACAGACAGACAGACAGACAGACAGACAGAGACAGACTGAGAGGGAGAGACAGACAGACAGACAGGGAGAGACAGACAGACAGACAGATAGAGAAAGAGACAGACAGACAGACAGACTGAGAGGGACAGACAGACAGACAGACAGACAGACAGACAGACAGACAGACAGAGAAAGAGACAGAGACAGACAGACAGACTGAGAGGGACAGACAGACAGACAGACACAGACAGACAGACAGACAGACAGACAGACAGACAGACAGAGACAGACACAGAGGGAGAGACAGACAGACAGACAGACAGAGACAGACTGAGAGGGAGAGACAGACAGACAGATAGAGACAGACAGACAGACAGACTGAGAGGGACAGACAGACACAGAGGGAGAGACAGACAGACAGACAGACAGACAGACAGACACAGAGGGAGAGACAGACAGACAGACAGACAGACAGACAGACAGACAGACAGACTGAGAGGGAGAGACAGACAGACAGGGAGAGACAGACAGAGAAAAACAGACAGACAGACAGACAGACAGAGAAAGAGACAGACAGACAGACAGACAGACAGACAGACAGACAGACAGACGTCACATAGTCAGACAACAAGACAGGACAGGCCAAAGCAATGTAAAAATAAAAATGAAGTTAGATCAGTATGAACCAAAATATAGAAGAAGAAGTATGGGGGATCAGGGAGAAACAGGAACATGCAGCACCAGTGAACAAAACTGTGTATATGTCGAGGGAACAGGAATGACCAATAAAATATCAAAATAATTCACATCTTATTGTGTATTTTATTTACTGTTGAGATAAGCGTAATGTAACACAAAACCCAATGTTGACTGGTGTGTAACTAAAAGTACATTATGGTTAGTATGACTATTTGTCATAATGTATAGTTAAATAGGACACACCATGGTTCAAATATGTGTATTATTGTGTAGCTCAGTGAGGTAGGTATAGTGTAGGAGAATATGTCTATTACTGTGGAGCTCAGTGAGGTAGGTATAGTCTAGTAGAATATGTGTATTACTGTGTAGCTCAGTGAGGTAGGTATAGTGTAGGAGAATATGTGTATTACTGTGTAGCTCAGTGAGGTAGGTATAGTATAGTAGAATATGTGTATTACTGTGTAGCTCAGTGAGGTAGGTATAGTATAGTAGAATATGTGTATTACTGTGTAGCTCAGTGAGGTAGGTATAGTGTAGTAGAATATGTGTATTACTGTGTAGCTCAGTGAGGTAGGTATAGTGTAGTAGAATATGTGTATTACTTTGTAGCTCAGTGAGGTAGGTATAGTGTAGTAGAATATGTGTATTACTGTGTAGCTCAGTCAGGTAGGTATAGTGTAGGAGAATATGTGTATTACTGTGTAGCTCAGTCAGGTAGGTATAGTGTAGTAGAATATGTGTATTACTGTGTAGCTCAGTCAGGTAGGTATAGTGTAGTAGAATATGTGTATTACTGTGTAGCTCAGTCAGGTAGGTATAGTGTAGTATGACATGATAAAAGAGGGTAGTGTCGATATATATTTCTATCAAGTAATTCATCTAACAGTACTATACAGGACATTGCACGTGCTGCTGAGATAAGTTTAGAATAAGGGTAATATGATATAAAATAGAATGTTGCATGGTACACAAATTATGGTATAATATGGTTAATGGGGCTATTTGTTATACATTATAGTATATGTCATATCATAATATAGAATGGTTCAAATACGTATGTTATAGTGGAGAAGTTTTATATTAGTACAGTGTAGTGGGAATAGTGTATACTGCACTCTATCCATCTATCTATCTATCTATCTATCTATCTATCTATCTATCTATCTATCTATCTGTCTATATATAACTGCGCATAACTTTTCATATGATATCACACGAACCGTTCATGAGGATACGTTGACGTGGTTTACCGAGGCGCATGAGCACTGAGCGATTAATTGGCAAAGAAGCTTGATGAATGGATTGAAAATTATGACATTCAATCATTTTCATTAATAACATTCGTTTATTCGACATTTGTTTATCCCATATCATAAATTATCCTATATTTCATCATCGATTATATCATAAAGATCACATCGTGTTGGTTGTTTTGGTGAGAACTGTTTTCCCAGGCAACGCCGGGTACTATCTATATATATATATAGATATATAGATATATAGATAGATAGATATACATAGATGTAGATATATACATAGTATTAAAACTTTTTTCCTGTATCTGTATTGAGATATATATGTGAAAACTAGCTTTGGTTTGATATTATACTTTATATTACCAAACTATATACGGGTATATATACTTGTATATATATAAACTTAGCACAAAAAGCAAGGAAATGTGTGTTTGGTAGATTATGTCTTTGTTGTAACAATGCTTCTTGGCAATAAATCTTCTATCAGGCAGCTGATTGGCAGCACCTGCAGTACCAGAAGCTCAACACAAAAGTCAGTAGCAGCAGCAAAATAAGCTGTTTGGTATTGGCAGAGAAGATTTGGCAAATTTTTGATGGGCTCAACCCACATACTCAGCTCTGCTGCTCATCCCACAAATGCATGTTCCTTACAAATGTGGCGCCATTTAAAAGGGAAGTAAACAGGCTTTCCAGCGGGATAAGATTTACTGCCAAGAAGCATTGTTACAACAAAGAAATCATCTACCAAACACACATTTCCTTACTTTTTGTGCTAAGTGTGTATATACACACACACACACACACACACACACACACACACACATATATAGATATAGATAGATAGATAGATAGATAGATAGATAGATAGATAGATAGATAGATAGATAGATAGATAGATAGATAGATAGATAGATAGATAGATAAAACTCAATCAATCAGTAACCATAGTGTACTACACAGTATAGAGTCTCAGGCAGAGGCTAAATGATCGTGGTTCATCAAAGTCCTACAGTCCAACTAATGCAACCAGTAGTCCAAAGTCAGTCCACAAATAGGTCAGTGTTGCCACACACACACACACACACACACACACACACACACACACACGGAGGCTAGGTGAACTGAAGATATCAGTGTGAGTGGGTGTGTGAATGGACTGGCGAGCCTGCAGGGCTCTTCCTGCTTTCTGCACATTGCATGCTGGGACAGATTCCCGCCTCCTGTGACTTTGATATGGGTGGGGGCAGAAAACTAATAAATGAAGGAACGTCCTCAACCCGTGGGCGTCATGGGACATTTGAGAGCGTCAATGTTTAAAGTAAATAGGACCTCCATTCACCAGACAGACGTTCAGGACTTCACCCAGCTATGGCCCGAGAATGAACCAAAACCCTCGTCTAGCGCTCCCTTGTGTCCGAATTTGCTGAAAGTAGAAAATTCAGCTGACACTTTTCCAAAGATAAAACGTGAACACGGGGCGTCTGGGTAGCATAACAGTCTATTCCCTTGCCTACCAATACGGGGATCACCGGTTCGAATCCCCGTGGTGGAAGTCACTAAGTCACACCGGCTTGCTCGGGCGTCTGCGGGTGGGAAGCCGGATGTGGGTATGTGTCCTGGTCGCTGCACTAGCGCCTCCTCTGGTCGGTCGGGGCACCTGATCGGGGGGGAGGGGGAACTGGGGGGAATAGCGTGATCCTCCCACACGATACGTCCCCCTGGTGAAACTCCTCACTGTCAGGTGAAAAGAAACGGCTGGTGACTCCACATGTATGGGAGGAGGCATGTGGTAGTCTGAGGCCCTCCCCGGATCAGCAGAAGGGGTGGAGCAGAGACCGGGACGGCTCGGAAGAGTGGGGTAATTGGCCAAGTACAATTGGGGAGAAACCCATACAGACACAGGGAGAACATGCAAACTCCACACAGAGGACGACCCCAAAGGTTGGACTACCCCGGGGCTCGAACCCAGAATCTTCTTGCTGTGAAGCGACCACTGCCTAACAGACCGACCACTCCTTGCAGACGAACTAGATGAGGACTAACGGAGCAGGAAGAGGCCTGCCCAGCATCACTGCACGGTTCTCCCTTTAAACAAGGTGACTAAGAATGTCACTGCTCAGCTCAGCACAAGTCAGCAGGGATGTTACTGAACCGGTTTTCATGCCCGGCGGGATCCAGTGTCAGGACGCTTCCACACTCACGCCACACACGCTCGGAGACGTTTCAACACACAAACGCACTGCAACATCCTCCCTGCGTTGGCACCCCACCTCGCAGAACCCTGCATTTCTGTTCATACCCCGGCTGTTTTCTAACCCGTGCCTCCACACAGTTAACACGCGGATGTTTCCACGACTCGCCAGGCTGTTTTGCTGTTTTGTAAACTGTATGTAATTATCCTTAATTTCCCTCCGGAGCCCAAGGCTCATAAATCCGGTTTTGCATAACCACGTGGATGCCGAGGCCCAGAAGAATGTTTTGGCTCACGTGACAAACAGCCTCACACCAGAACCAGGATCTGCTGCTCTGTTTGTTTCTTCTCACAACTTTCCCAGCATTTAACTTGATGGGTTTTTTTATGTAACAGTAACTCTGGAACCAGTTTGCCAGCAGAGGTTTTTCATTATTATGGACTGCATATGTGTTGTTTTATACGGCGTTAGTAATGGCTGATTTGATAGTGTGATAGTGTTAGGAAAGTGTATTTGTGTAGTTTTAGTATTAAGTATAATAGTGTTAGCATTTGTAGTTTATTAGCGTACTACATATTTGTCAGAAACGTGTCAGAAGCGCTTTGTCTAAACATGGTTTCCCCCAGCCCACAGCAGTGCAACAAAAACACTTATCCAAAAAGTACAAGAACACATATATCCAAACTTACACATATAGCTAAAATAAACAAAGAATAAAATAAAAACCACTGTCCAGAGAACGAACGCCAGCCAGGATGACTGTCGGAACTGCCGGTCTGCATGGGCTAGCAGTTAGCTTAGCCTGCCCCGCTTCAGCATCCTGTCAGACCGCCCTCGGTGTTTCCGCTTTGGGCACAGCTCCGGTCAGGGCCGTGGTCCCTGGGCCCACAGGACGCAGCAGACCAGGCTCCCCCCAGCCGATCCAGCGCCAGCTCTCCCAGCCAGACGCCTTCGACACACCTCGCCGCACTCCACACGACGGCACTAAAACACAGTCAACGCTAGGCGGCAGACCGCCCTCGGTGTGATCAGAACTACTGGTCTGCATGGGCTAGCAGTTAATTTAGCCCGCCCCGCTCCCACGTCCTGTCAGACCGCCCTCGGTGTTTCCTCTTCAGGCACAGCTCCAGGCAGGGCCATGGTCCCTGGGCCCACAGGACGCAGCAGACCAAGCTCTTCCAGCCATCAAACGAAGACAAATTTAGATGCAGACGTGGACAAAGACACTGCATGGAAGGTACTGGGTGAGGCCGCCACAAACGTGAATTTGTGCCGCCATCTTCCCACACAGGAGGCGGAAGCCAATATGATACATCAACACATTTTGGATGGATGTGTTTTTGCACCTAAAGTCACATGATTAAAAATGTTATTTTTTCTGCTTCGGTTCCTTGTTAGCTCCAGTTGGTTCTGGTCATTAGATGCAAAATGGGTCATAATCTGGTGAACAAACTGGATTAATCAAATTATCATCTACATTCCATTTAAATCAGGGGAAAAGGAATGACAGTGCCTCAAATTTTTTAAGCTGTCAGGCAGAGGAGCCATAGAGGTTCTTGCATGGGGGTGACATGCTAGCATGGTCTCTGGCACATGGTGGCGAGGTGGTTAAACTCAACCAAGCTAGAGAAGACAGAACCACCGAGAAATGTCACTCACGTTTTGACAGCATGATCCAAGTTTTACTCCGATATCACATACCTTAGTGGCACTTTTACTACTGGTCCAGTTTAACCACTTGACACCAGTGTGTGTGTCAAGGTGGTTAAACTGGACCAGCAGTGTCATGCAAACACAAGAATAGAACCGATTACATGGAGAAGATCATGTTGCGATATGCAGATTACATACAAAATGTTGTGATTTTTGTGCCAAAAATAGTGACTTCCAAGTCTGTTTGTTCTTGAAATGTGTGTCGGATGCCTGACGCCTGTGAGGCCCCTGGAAAATGGAGGGTGTTGGGGTCTGGGGTTGGGGTGTTCATGGCCTGGGAAGGCTCCATACTGTGCATTCAAGTGATATTAGGCTTATCGGATCAACCAGTTTCGCTCCGGGAGTCATCACATGAACGCCTTCCTAAATCTGAGGATGAAGACAGGCGCAATGAAAGTTCAGCTAGGGTGCAAATTGCCGAGTTATGACGTCATCGCAGTTATTTTTTAAACACAGAATTTCAGAGCTTTGAGTCACTTTTTGTTACATGTATACCTAGTTCACAGGAAAGACAAACTTGAACTGGTTTGAGTTGAATTATCAACATGGAACTGTATTATCTAGCTCCGATTCTGGGTTGGAGCTAGATAATACTGTAATGACAGTGGATAACTAGACTTGCTAGCCCTTGTCTAATGGGTCAGACCCTTTAATGATAATAATAATAACAACAAACCAATCTTATATAGCGCTTTTCTAACACTCAAAGTGGTATTACAATAAACGGGGTGAAACAAGACAACAGATAAACATAACACGGACATACAGGGGTGGATGGGAAGGGGGGCAGACATACAGGCGTGGATGGGAAGGGGGGCTACGAGAGGGAGAAGTGGCAGCCACACACAATGCCAGCAGTACTCTCCCATTTAAACACATACCAGAGGGCAAGAAAAACAACAGCACTGTAGACGTTTTTCTGGAGGGGTTTACTCCTGTTCCCTCTCCCTCTCCCGAGGTAACCACTTTAGTTGACTGGTTAACGTAGTCGCCCGTGTTGCGGGAGACCCGGGTTCGCATCCCGGCTGCGGCGGTTCCAGGCTGCCCCCTGAATTCACTACAATACGACAGATGAGCTACAGCTACAAATGGCAAACAGAGTCATTTCTTTACATCTAAAATTAAGCAACATCTTTCCGCAACATTTATGCTGACCTCTCTTGAAGACCAGCTGGAAAGAGAGGCGAGCATCCACACGCTGTGGTGGACCATAAAATCCTGTGGGCCTCCCGCAGGGAGGGCGCATGGGCCCTTTCGCAATGGAGGTGCAGTTATAGTGACGCCAGCAAAATTAACTAAAAAATAAATATTACAAGCGCATGCACACACGCACGCAACAATTACGTGCCTTACAGTAAAATGATCTGCCGAAGCCAAGTTATGTCCACAATTACGAGGATGAGCGGATGGAGGGAATTGTGGACGTTAGCTGGTAGGTGCAGGTGAAAGTTTGTCGACAGTTGTGTGCATGTTGTTGACATTTATCCATTGTAAATCTCGCAGGCATTGTGAAAAATATGCCATTGTCAACAGCACACGCCAACAAACAGGAAACTGGTATGACCGCTGCAGTAGAACCCGGACGTCAGTGGACTACAGTTATGCACAGAGTCGATAGGGCCCTAAACCGGGTGCACCGACATGCACCTGAAAGTGAAGCTATAGGGTCGCCTCCTGTGGTGGGAAGATCAACTGCGGCGCTGCGTCCCAGCATCTGCAGTAAAACCAGTCCTCTGAGTGTGTTGGACGTTGTTCATCAGAACAAACAAAGATTTGGTTGTGTTTGCTCTGTGTGCACGTGTTGCTCATGTGGCTGGGGAGCCACTTGTCAGCCTGCTATCTCTGCTGTCTTTAAAAGTGGATCATCATTATCAATAGCCACCTAAACCAGTTCAGGGTCGTGGGGGAATGGAGTCTATCCCAGCATGCACTGGGCAACAGGCAAAGACCCCCCCCCACACACACCTGTCACATCTAGGAGATTATTTAGTCTCCTGTAGGTATCTGACACCGACAGAACGCGTATGACACCCATGTGATGATGACGGCAGCATGCGTATGTAGGGCTATAGGAGTGTGTATATAGATCACCTTGGCCAATGAACAAATATGACCCACTGGTCTAAGCTGGGTTCAACAACGGAGGAGCTGAAGGAAAAAACGCCACAGATACAGTGACAAAATAGAAATATTTCACAAGTACACTTCAGTATAGAATACAAAAATAATAAACGGGTTTTTTTGTCAGTTCAGTCCCAGTTCAGTATTAAACCCTCTTGTTTTTAAGCCCCCCCCTCCCAAAAAAAGAAGAAAATTGTACCCAGGTAGTATAATTTTGAATTTGGAGATCCCCCAGAAAAACTTACCTGACTATCCTCCTGTGTTTATCGTCTCCTGTGTTTGACGTCTTCGCCACTGAGGAAGAGGCAGCGTGCAGTGAGGATGAGGCAGAGTGCGCTGAGGAAGAGGCAGAAAGAGGTGAGGAAGAGGCACAGTGCGCTGAGGAAGAGGCAGAAGGCACTGAGGAAGAGGTAGAGTACACTGGGGATGAGGCAGAGTACGCTGAGGAAGAGGCAGATTACACTGAGGAAGAGGCAGAGCACACTGGGGACGAGGCAGAGTACACTGAGGAAGAGGCAGAGTGCACTGAGGCAGAGGCAGAGTGCACTGAGGCAGAGTGCACTGAGGCAGAGTGCACTGAGGCAGAGGCAGAAAGAGGTGAGGAAGAGGCACAGTGCGCTGAGGAAGAGGCAGAAGGCACTGAGGAAGAGGTAGAGTATGCTGAGGAAGAGGCAGAGTACACTGGGGACAAGGCAGAGTGCACTGAGGAAGAGGCAGAGTGCACTGAGGCAGAGGCAGAGTACACTGAGGCAGAGGCAGAGTGCACTGAGGAAGAGGCAGAGTGCACTGAGGCAGAGTGCACTGAGGCAGAGGCAGAGTGCACTGAGGCAGAGTGCACTGAGGAAGAGGCAGAGTGCACTGAGGCAGAGGCAGAGTGCACTGAGGAAGAGGCAGAGTGCACTGAAGCAGAGGCAGAGTACACTGAGGAAGAGGCAGAGTGCACTGAGGAAGAGGCAGAGTGCACTGAAGCAGAGGCAGAGTACACTGAGGAAGAGGCAGAGTGCACTGAGGCAGAGTGCACTGAGGCAGAGGCAGAGTGCACTGAGGAAGAGGCAGAGTGCACTGAGGAAGAGGCAGAGTGCACTGAGGAAGAGGCAGAGTGCACTGAGGAAGAGGCAGAGTGCACTGAGGAAGAGGCAGAGTACACTGAGGAAGAGGCAGAGTACACTGAAGCAGAGGCAGAGTGCACTGAGGAAGAGGCAGAGTGCACTGAGGAAGAGGCAGAGTACAGTGGCTAGAGCGACGGTGGAGTTCTTCCTCCACGTGCTGTCCACGTTGCTCTCAGCCAGAGTCATGCGTGAAAACACGAAAAAGAAACAAACCCCCCAAAACAACAAGCCGCACACGGCAGGGGAAATCAGTAAACGTCCACGACTCCAAAGCAGCAGATGTGGAGTTTGAGTGTCTACTGTAGCTCTCACACTCCCAGAACGTAGAATTAGGGAACAAATCAGCAACAAACCAGAATGAAGCTGCTGAAGCCGCATATGGCGACGTGACGTAGTCACTTAGCTCCGTGAAGCTAACAGCGCTAACCCCCGCAGAGTCACTACACTCACCACCACAGCTAGGTGGCAGTCTCGGGGAAATGGCAGGCTGGGTCTCACGGTCCCCGACTGGCTCATAAGGAAATACCTTCGGCGCTCGTTACCGTTTGAACAACACCACAGCAACGTAGCTGCTAGCTAGCTAGCTAGCGTGGCTAAGCTAGATCGGAGGCGGCCGACCCGGCGGAGCTAAGGCGGCTAACGCGGCACAGCTAGCTACTGCTAGCGCTCCCCGGGGAACCATCCAGTAATACTCACATCCCACACCACAAGAACTCCAACATGGAGCGGCTGCGTTTGTAGACATCAGTCATAGACTTTGGGTCAGCTTACTTGTTCTGGTAGCGTCCTAGAATCGGTGTCGGTCCGCTAGCAAGCCGGGACGTTCTGAACGGGGTTTAGTCTGTCCCTTCCTACACACTGCTAGCGCCCTCTGCTGGGGGGCTGGGGAAATGCGCTAGAATGTAACAACTAGCGCAGCTAAATTTATGGGAGTTTACACGTATTAGGGGGGGGGGTTATAAACTATAACGCAGTTGTTGTTAGGTTTGGGCACGAAGTTGTGAAAACGCCGGTTAAGTAGAGCAGTTAAAAAGTATTTAAGCATGGGCGTTTCCCTTGTGTCAAGTCAGCGCGCCGTCAGACTGCAGAGCCGGAAGTGTGTCAGCATGACTGACCGGAAACTCACACACCTGCTAACCGGGACTGGCCAATAACTGTACAAATGGGGGCGCCCGGGTGGCGTAGCGGGCTATTCCGTTGCCCACCAACGCGGGATCGCCGGTTCGAATCCCCGTGTTACATCCGGCTTGGTCGGGCGTCCCCACAGACACAGTTGGCCGTGTCTGCGGGTGGGAAGCCGGATGTGGGTCTGTGTTCTGGTCGCTGCACTAGCGCCTCCTCTGGTCGGTCGGGGCGCCCCCGGATCGGCAGAGAGGAGGTGGAGCAGCGAACGGGGCGGCTCAAGAGGAGCTGGGTAATTGGCCGGATACAAATTGGGGAGAAAAATTATAAATAAACCGGAAAATAAAAAAAATAACTGTACAAATGAATATAAGTATTACTGTTTAGTGTAGTTCCGTGGTATTGTATCAGCATGTGATACAGTACCACTGGGTGGGCCCTGCGTGATGGCCTGGCGGCGGCCTGTCCAGGGTGTGTCCCCGCCTGCCGCCCGGTGCCTGCTGGGATTGGCTCCGGCATCCCCGCGGCCCTGAGAGCAGCATGAGCGGTTACATAACGGGGGGACGGATCAGCACGACGTTCACATATCGTCATATTGTGATGGACAGTTAGGCCGTCTAAACTGATGATAATGAGAAGCGAGTGCCTTACATTTTTCATTATTATGCATCATCCCAACCGCTGATCCTGGTGCTGGAGCCTTTCCCAGCAGCCACCGGGCGGCAGGCGGGGACACACCCGGGACAGGCCGCCGCCAGGCCATCACAGGACTATCTGAGGGAGTATTATGTGAAAACTAGCTTTGGTTTGATATTATACTTTATATTACCAAGCTACATACTGTATATATATATATATCTTTGCTCTGTTTTCTACATCGAAGGTTTCAGTGGACACACATACACACACACGCACACTGACACACACACATATATATATAGATGTGTGTATATATATAAAAATATATTTATACCTATATAGGCATATACACATATTTATACAAATATATACATATATATACATATACTGCATATATATATATACACTGTATATATATACTGTGTATATGTATGTGTGTGTATAAATATATATGTACCTAAGCGTATATATATGGATATATACATATCTATGTATATACATACGTATATGTATATATACATACACGTACATGTATATACACATACATGTACATCGAAAAGAAATAAATGTACGTAGAATAGAAATACATGGTACACAGAATAGAAACACATGGTACACAGAGAGCAACACATCTGTACAGTTCTGACTCTGTGTTTGTCCCTAAAAGGTTCTGTTCCGCATCCATCGCGGGTTCCTCTGGTTCTCCGAGGCGTGTGTTCACTCACACACACAGCTGTAATGATCAACCCAGGACTTTTATTCCTTCTATACCGACCACCATCTTGACGCAGATTCGGGCCAACTCCTCCATGTTGAGCAGCTCCGGTCTGAAACTCCTCCTAACTTCTCCCAACTTCTTCTAACTCCTCCTAACATCTCCTAGCCACACACATGTGTGTGGCTTCTAACAGCGCCACTGATCACTTCGGATCATTAAATATGTCTGGAGGCAAAGGTCTCAAATGAACTGCTCAAGTAAGAATACAATAGAATAGAATAGAAACCCACAGGTTTCGGTGTCTTGCACGCTACACATGCTTCAGTCTGACTCAGTAGAATTACAGTGTGGCCCTAAACTGGGAAATAAAACACACCTCTGTAATCCAGCATCCAATCAAAACCACCTTTTATCCCCTGGTTTAAACATGTGACCTCATTTCTTATTTGTCATTTCTGACATCTACTATGTAACATGATGTGATGTGACATCTATGTAACATGATGTGATGTGACATCTATGTAACATGATGTGACATCTGATGTAACATGATGTGACATCTATGTAACATCATGTTACATCGATGTAACATCATGTTACATCGATGTAACATGATGTGACGTGACATCGATGTAACATGATGTGACATCGATGTAACATGAGGTGACATCGATGTAACATGAGGTGACATCGATGTAACATGATGTGACGTGACATCGATGTAACATGATGTGATGTGACATCTGATGTAACATGATGTGACATCTATGTAACATGACGTGACATCTGATGTAACGTTTTACTTGTATAACGTTCATTTTCAGTGTCATGTGCTCTCACATTGTTTTATTGAATTTTTATTCAGTTGTTGCACATTTAAACTGCCTTTTGTGACCGATAGTTTTATTAAATCAGCTTTTCTGCTTTTAATGGTTTGTCTGTTTTGTAACGTAAAGCCCTGCATCGATAAAGTCCATTATTATCATTATTATTATTGATTTTGTTGTTATTAAAATTATTATTACTATTATGATATTATTATTATATTACTATTATCATTATTAGAATAATATTATTATCAGTATTATTATTATATCATTGTTGTTATTATTACTGTTATTGTTATTACATTATTCGCATTACTATTATTATAATTATTGTTATCATTATATTATTATTATTATTATATTATTGTTATTGTTTTTGTTATTATTACTATTACATTATTATTATTATAATATTATTATTATCACTATAATTATTATATTATTGTTATTATTATTACTGTTATTGTTATTATATTATTCGTATTACTATTATTGTAATTATTGTTATAATTGTATTATTATAATCATTATTGTTATTATTATTATTGTTGTTGTTATAGAAAACTTTAGCTAGAAAACCCCTTAGTGAAGCAACTGGAAGCTGCCGTCAAAGTTTCGGGGTGTTGTTTTGTTCATGGGGTTTTGTTCCTTACCCGATGCGAGGGTCTAAGCACGGGGGGGGGGGGTCCCTGGAGGCGGCTGTTTAATCTGTGATACTGGGCTATGCAAATACAAACTGACTTGACTCGACTTGTCTTGTTAAAGCCGAATCAGGTTCTGCATAATGAATCGGCTTTTGCATAATGAGGATCTTGTCTTTCCGGACTGCATCCCGCCCACAGACTGCATGGAGTCACACGGAGCGTGTGCGCCGCTGCAGCGTCACTAGCCGACCGACATCCGAACCCCACCGACACACCGACACACGGAGCCACCATGAGCAGGTAAGTTCCCCTCCACATGACACCGGGGACATTTAACAGCTGGCCAGCAGGGATGGGCCAGCACGGTCCGCAGCAGCCCTCACCTGCCGACTCCAGGTCCGTTCTAGGATCCTCACTCCGCGTCTGTTTCTGGACCCTTCATATTGTTCTAGAGCGCGGCTTCCCCGCAGAGGCTCCTCCGGTGCGGGGACTCATCGCTCTTATCAAGACGGCGAGTGATGAGCAGTCAGCACACCTGAGCTCCCCCAGGCTGCTCCTCAGCTCCCCCAGGCTGCTCCTCAGCTCCCCCAGGCTGCTCCTCAGCTCCTCCAGGCTGCTCCTCAGCTCCTCCAGGCTGCTCCTCAGCTCCTCCAGGCTGCTCCTCAGCTCCCCCAGGCTGCTCCTCAGCACCCCCAGGCTGCTCCTCAGCTCCTCCAGGCTGCTCCTCAGCTCCCCCAGGCTGCTCCTCAGCTCCTCCAGCCCGCTTTTATTCGTTCAGCCCGCTTTTTATTCGTTCAGCCCGCTTTTTATTCGTTCAGCCCGCTTTTTCTTTTTCTTTTTGATTCGTTCAGGCTGATTTAACCGACGAATCACCGCCGGAAATAAAAAACGCGTGACTTTTAACTTCACTTCGGGCTGCTGGGGAGTCTAGGGGACTGAATCTACGACAGATTGAATGATTGATAGATTAACAGCTTTATTGATCGATCGAATGAATGATTGATTTATATGCACCCGCTCTGTGTGATCTGAACTTTGTTCTTCTCACCCAAACGGCCCTCCTCTGACGTCACACGGGGCTGAATTGTAAAAATGCCCCCGAGTGAAACGCTGCCATGCACAGTGCAGTAACCTGAACTCGGCAGCCAAGCGAAGCGAGTCTAGAAACCCTGTGCAGAGTCTAGACCGACTGGGACTCACCGCCATGAAATCCTGTTTGCGTTCGAGTCCTCGGCCAGAGAACGTCCACCGTGTGACACATCTGCAACCCATGAGGCTAGCACGTCAAGTGGACCTGACCTCTGACCTCTGACTTCGTACCACACCCCCTGACAACTGGATATTTTAATGCACGAGAGATTAAAGTGTTTTGATGATGATGATGATGATGATGATGATGATGATGATGATGAGTCAATCACAGTCATTTGACTTCCCACGTAAGTTCTCTTATTACCAGGAACTGGACTCGATGCCCTTGTCCCAGAGAGACGTGGACCTAACGTTTAAGAGGCATGTCAAGAGTGTGAAGACGAACCCACAACCTGATTAAACCGGTGTGAGAGCTGATTAGACCGAGACTGGGTGTGTGCAGGCTACGCCAAGGACTGGGCCTTACAGGAGACGAGGAGACCTCTGCAGAACCCGGTCCCGATCTTGCTTATTTAGAAATCCGCCTTTCCCTCGGAGACAGGGGGGAGTCAACATGCCCTACACAGACCCACATACTTTCGGGCTTTGTCTCCGCTGTGTGTCAGACCGAAACACTTTTACGACTCCTCCTCAACAACCGCATAGTTTCTGCAGGTCTCATTCAGACCCGGAGGCTGAAAACAAAGCCAGTCTGCACAAAGTTCCCGTGTGGAAGGTGTCGGCCTCGCCCTGCACTATCTGGTGGAGGTTTTCCTCCCACCGCCTCTTGGGCAGCCTCCTCTGGTCCCCCTCAGACCCTACATTACGTAATGTGTCATATTTCATTGGATCTCGTGCCCGTTTCCTCGTGAGAAGATTCTCTGTATTGTAGGTAAGGTGGTCCCGGACCCCCCGGCAAAGTCAGGGGCCATGGCCTTACCCTTGACATGCATGTGTGTGGAAGGTGGAGGCCTGCAGCAGTATGGTAAAGACACCATGTGGTACAATGCTGGTACTGCAGTGGGGACAGTAGGAGACCCCTCCTCTGTTGCTCTCCCCAGGTTTCCTCCCATCTCCCCCCCCCCCGTTACAAGTTTTTGTTTGCTTTTTTGTTTTTTTTAGGGAGTTGTTCCTTGTCAGATGCGGGGGTCTAAGGACAGGATGTGGTGTTGCTGTAAGGCCCCTTGAGGCACATTTGTAATTTGTGATATTGGGCTACGACTTGACTTGACTTAACTTGACTTGAGAGAGGCGACACAGTGGCGCGGCGCTTAGCGTGGTCGCCTCGCAGCAAGAAGGTCCTGGGTTCGAGCCCCGGGGTAGGCCAACCTTGGGGGGGGGTCCCATGTTGTCCTGGGGGGGGTCCCATGTTGTCCTGTCTGGAGTTTGCATGTTCTCCCCGTGTCTGCGCGGGTTTCCTCCGGGTGCTCCGGTTTCCTCCCACAGTCCATGTAGTCCCACTAACCTGGAGGTCAGGTGAATCGGCCATACTAAATTGTCCCTAGGTGTGTGTGTGTGTGTGTGTGTGTGTGTGTGTGTGTGTGTGTGTGTGTGTGTGTGTGTGTGTGTGTGTGTGTGTGTGTGTGTGTGTGGGCGGGCCCTGTGATGGACTGGCGGCTTTTCCAGGGTGTCTCCCCGCCTGCCGCCCAATGACTGCTAGGATAGGCTCCAGCATCCCCGCCACCCTGAGCAGGATAAGCGGCTTGGATGGGTGGATGGATGGATGGATGGATGGATGGATGGATGGATGGATGACTTGAGCGAAACCAGCATTTCCACCGCCAGCGGTCGCTCTTTAAGCTCAAACACACAACATGGCGACACGTTGTCATGTAATTTGTCCACTGGGACTCCTCCGTTTCGAGGTTCGCTGGAGAGGAAGGACCCTGAGTCGGGACATGTGAGGTACACACACCGTGTTACTCTTACGATTCCCGACGGGCTCGTGTCTTTCTTTGTAAATGTTTTGCCCAGCTAAGGTCATGGGACACTAAAGCCGTGTTCAGACCCGAGGCCGCGGACCCACGAGGGAGCCGCCGCTGCTTGTGGATGAGAATCTCTGTGTGTTTTTGCTTCCACCAAGGAGCTCTGAAGTGCTGACAACGTTCATCAATCCATAGTTCATCTATCAACAGTAGTGGAAGGGCACAACATTTGGTCAACATACAAAATGTACCATTTTTACTCAATGGCTCGAAAAAACGCCACCTCTCAGCCAACGACGGTGTTAATCGTCTGGTGACAGGCAAAACGTCGTGTTGTATGTTGCTGCTTTTCACCATCTAGGTTACAGATTTACAATAAAACAATCGAATCTAAATCGAATCTAATATAGTACGTTACATTTATGATACATGCATGTTACATATTTGTTACATCTGTTACATCCATGTTACATCTATGATACATATATCTTACATTTGTTACAGCTATGTTACATTTATGTTACATCGGTTACACCTATCTTACATTTATCTTACATCTATGTTACATCCATGTTACATCTATCATATTAAATCTGTTACATTTATGTTACATCTATGATACACCCACGTTACATCTATGTTACATGTAACATATATTAGGTTAGATTAGATTTAGAATAAAACAATCTAATCTAAATCGAATCTAATCTATGTTACATTTATGATACATGCATGTTACATATTTGTTACATCTGTTACATCCATGTTACATCTATGATACATATATCTTACATTTGTTACATTTATGTTACATTTATCTGATATCTATGTTACATCTATGTTACACCTATCTTACATCTATCATATTAAATCTGTTACATTTATGTTACATCTATGATACACCCACGTTACATCTATGTTACATGTAACATATATTAGGTTAAATTAGATTTAGAATAAAACAATCTAATCTAAATCGAATCTAATCTATGTTACATTTATGATACATGCATGTTACATATTTGTTACATCTGTTACATCCATGTTACATCTATGATACATATATCTTACATTTGTTAGAGCCATGTTACATTTATGTTACATCGGTTACATCTATGTTAAATTTATCTGATATCTATCTTACATCTATGTTACACCTATCTTACATTTATCTTACATCTTTGTTACATCCATGTTACATCTAGCATGTTACATCTATGTTACATTTATGTTACATCTTTGTTACATTTAGCTTACATCTATGCTATATTTATGTTACATCTAAGTTGCATCCATTGACTTGACGTGACTTGACCCAAAATTGGGCTTGTAATTTCACTGTGGTAGGAAATTAGTGAAATGCTTGAATCTGATTGGCTATTCCCGAGTGATTTGTTGCCCGTTACCTCGGTGGTCAGCACGGCTGTCTCACAGCAAGCAGGTCCGGGGATCAAACCCGACAGGGGCCACCAGGGCTTTCTTCGTGGGGGTTTGTATGTTCTCCCCGCGGGTCTCCTCCCACACCAGAACACATGTATGTCAGGGACGGACTCCTGCCATTGCTGCTGACTAGTGCCCTATTCACATGGGCACCTCCAGGAATGTGTAATAATTGTGGAGGTCGTCTGTGATCTCAATCCCGTGCAAATCAACACCTCAATAATTTGCCATCATTTTACGTTTTTTTTTTGCACGTTTTTTTTTTCCTGCCTCTTTCCTGGGTTGTGGAGGCTGCAGTGGACATCATAAATGAAAGATTTGACAGTATTTTGGGCGCAAATTCGGGAGCCTCACCTCGCTGCACAGCATGGAGACCCACCAGAAGACAAATCTCTGTAACGACAGCAAGGCTGAGATGGGGTCCCGGACCCTCTGACTGACACATTGGGGGTCGGGGTGGGGGGTTGTTCTTTAAAGACTTCTGTTCACTCGTCCCATAACACACCGCTGTAAAGCGGAGTCCAGCGGTTGTCCATGTCCAGCATCCGCTGAACGAAGCTGGTGAGGAAAATGACGTCATAACTGACATATCCATCCATCCATCCATCATCCAAGCCGCTTATCCCAGTCGGGGTGGCGGGGACGCTGGAGCCTATCCCAGCAGTCACTGGGCGGCAGGGGGGGGGGACACCCTGGACATGCCGCCAGTCCATCACAGGGCCCCGTTTCAGCAGTTCAGATATATTCTGTATTTCCAAATTCTATGTCTCCCAGATCTTAAATCTCCCCACTAGATTTGGGGGTCTGGGTTGGTGTTCAGTATTATTTATGATGACAGTCAGCCCACAGTAAATACGTTGTGTTGCTCCAGAGATAATTACCCTTCATGATAAGAAACACTGCAATATCTGAGACGACCAAAGGTCCGAGACTATGCAAAAATGTGACGTGAACGTATGGTGTATTGATACTGCCCAACAACATATTTCCATAATTTTCCCAAATTTTCCAGGATTTCCGAGTTTTAGGATTCAATGTTCCAAACTCTTTCTCTATACACCCGCAGACGCTGCAGCTATTTTCCCAGACCTTTCCATCACAACTGACATGTGTGACGGAAACATCTATGAAAATAAAACCCAGGTCGTAAAAACGCAGAATTGTCCTTTAGCTTTGATAGCTACGTTTCAGGTAGTTGTCTGAAACTGTAGCGCTGTGTGTGTGCGCATGCGCGCTCAGCGTGTTTATCTGGCCTACCCTCCGCTGCTGCGACGCAGCGTAAGACGCGCGCAGAGACCGACGTGTGATTTGGACGCAGTGTGCTGGACTCCATCCGCGCTCACGCACCCTCCCCCATGTGAGGACAGGCTGCAAGGAAGGAGGCAAGGAAAGGAACGGAGGAGGCAGGGACCTTTGTTGTTGCAGCGTCACAGATGACACGTCAGTTGGGTGGATGTATGGATGAGGAAAGTACCAGGATCCCTGCATGGTGTCTTGTCTAACACCCCCACCACCTCCGCTGTAACCTGCAGGCCCATCCAGAAAGCGGCTGTGTCCGTTTCAGAGGCTCCCCCATCGTCTACAGTTGTTTGCGGGGGGTAACGAAGACGCACGCACGAGGGCGTTTTATGTCGTTGTTTTCCACTCTTTCTGCTTCAGAGATCCACTGGCGTCGTTTTCCTCGCGTTGTTTTGGGAGGATTGTTTACATCTGGTGCTGGTTGAGGCACATGTGCAGCCCATTTCTGTTTTATAGTCACATTCCTATCGCATCTCCTGCTGCACTCGGGACGTTTGTGCCAAACCCCTCCTCACATTTAACTGTAAAGCTTTCTGCCAGCGCTTCGTTCTCGTCGAGATGGTTGGCGTCGACGCGTCGTTACCGTCACTCGGTTCGTTTAAGTCCACAAACCTTCGATTCTGTCAGAAACACACGGTCAGCATCACACACCCTGCTGGGTGACGTCTCTTTCAACACTATAGACGCTTCACTCAGACGCCATCAGGACCCAACTGGGTTTGCACGACACTCCTGGTTTCCCAAATCCTCCTGCTGTTACTCATCTGTACTTCTACAGCTGGAGGCGTTGTTGGGTCCATGGTGTCCTGTCCATGTTATTTTATTCTCTAGAGTCATTCCAGCTAAACATGTTCACTGTGAACTCTCTGAGTTGTGTAAACATGTGGTTTAACATTACTGGAGGGTCGGCGTCCCACCATGCAGCCTCCACAAAGGTCCTCAGATGAGCCTGTGAGGGACTCATCTGGCTTTCCCCCCTCTTGCACCACGACTGCTTATGAGGCAGGCCTGGAGACTGAAGTATCGCAGCTCTGTTCATCTGCTCAAGTACCTGGGATCAAGAGCGTTTCAAAGTCCAGCCTCGTAGAAGGTCATAGAACCTCATAGAAGGTCATAGAACCTCATAGAAGGTCCGCCGTGCATTCACATGAGCCGTTCAGCTCAAAATCTGAACCGCGGTCGTCCTCGAACATGAAGTTTGACGCAAATGTCCTGTTCAAACATGGACGAGCTGACCAGACGAGCTTGTGTTGACTCACCCGATTGTTATCAGACAAGCAGCTCCTTGCTGAAAGTAGATGCAACCAAGAAAGAGTTTGGACAGCGACATGAACAAACTATTGCGAAACGTAGCTGAACAGAAGGCCTGTTTTCCTCCGATGAGCATTAACAGTTTAATTCTTACCACACTGAAGCTGTTCTGGAGGGTCAGCTGTTTGCAAATAAAGTCACAGTCTGTTGATCTGTTTTGTCGGGTGGAAAAAACTGGCGAAGTTCATTCGTGCTCAGGAGCTTAAAAGTCTCCCATACGTCGGCCTGCGTAGCTGGAAACTGTTGGTTTCGGTGTTTCTGCAGCTTGCTAACGTCACTCCTGGTTTCCTCTGGCTGACATGGGGGACAGGTCTGAAGCAAGTCTGGCAAAACAGCAGGTGACTAACGGTTAGTTCACAACAAATGTGATCCGGCTCAACCAAGAGGTGGCGCTATGACAAAATGTCACAATTCACATTGGTGATGTGGCGATGTGTCACACAGGACTCCCTATTTGTACGCCACCTTAACCATTTCCGGCCTTATCATCTTTACGACCAAGACGGTCATTATGACCTCGTGGGAAAAAAGATACAGACCTGCCGCTCCCTGAATGCTCCTAATATAGCATATCTACTACTACTTTTGGCTGCTCCCGTTAGGGGGCGCCACAGTGGATCATCCGTTTCCATCTCTTCCTGTCCTCTGCATCTTCCTCTGTCACACCAGCCACCTGCATGTCCTCCCTCACCACATCCACAAACCTCCTCTTTGGTCTTCCTCTTCTCCTCTTCCCTGGCAGCTCCATATTCAGCATCCTTCTCCCAGTATACCCAGCATCTCTCCTCCACACATGTCCAAACCATCTCCATCTTGTCTCTCTTGCTTTGTCTCCAAACCGTCCAACCTGAGCTGTCCCTCTAATATACTCCTTCCTAATCCTGCCCTTCTTCATCACTCCCAGTGAAAATCTTATCATCTTCATCTCTGCCACCTCCACCTCCAGCTCCACCTCCTGTCTTTTCATCAGTGCCACTGTCTCCAAACCATACAACATAGCTGGTCTCACTACCATCTTGTAAACCTTCCCTTTAACTCTTGCTGGTACCCTTCTGTCATACATCACTGCTGACACTCTTCTCCACCCACTCCACCCTGCCTGCACTCTCTTCTTCACCTCTCTCCTGCACTCCCCGTTACTTTGGACAGTTGACCCCAAGTATTTAAACTCATCCACCTTCATCACCTCCACTCCTTGCATCCTCACCATCCCACTGTCCTCCCTCTCATTCACACATAGGTATTCCGTCTTGCTCCTACTGACTTTCATTCCTCTTCTCTCCAGTGCATACCTCCACCTCTCCAGGCTCTCCTCCACCTGCTCCCTACTCTCACTACAAATCACAATGTCATCCCCGACCATCATCGTCCATGGAGACTCCTGCCTGATCTTGTCCGTCAACCTGTCCATCACCATTGCAAACAAGAAAGGTCTCAGAGCTGATCCTTGATGTACTCCCACCTCCACCTTGAACCCATCTGTCATTCCAACCACACACCTCACCACTGTCACACTTCCCTCATACATATCCTGCACCACTCCTACATACTTCTCTGCAACTCCCGACTTCCTCATACAATACCACACCTCCTCTCTCGGCACTCTGTCATATGCTTTCTCTAAATCTACAAAGACACAATGTACCTCCTTCTGGCCTTCTCTATACTTCTCCATCAACATTCTCAAAGCAAACATCACATCTGTGGTGCTCTTTCATGGCATGAAACCATACTGCTGCTGCTGATCATCACCTCTCCTCCTCTTAACCTAGCTTCTATTACTCTTTCCCATATCTTCATGCTGTGGCTGATCAACTTTATACCTCTGTAGTTTCTGCACATCACCCTTGTTCTTGAAAATCGGTACCAGTATGCTTCTTCTCCACTCCTCAGACCTCCTCTCACTTTCCAAGATTGTGTTAAACAATCTAGTTAAAACCCCCACTGCCATCTCTCCTAAACATCTCCATGCCTCCACAGGTATGTCATCAGGACCAACTGCCTTTCCACTCTTCATCCTCTTCATAGCTGCCCTCACTTCCTCCTGGCTAATCCACCACACTTCCTGATTCACTATCCCTACATCATCCAACCTTCTCTCTCTCTCATTTTCTTCATTCATCAGCCCCTCAAAGTACTCCTTCCACCTTCTCAGCACACTCTCCTCGCTTGTCAGCACATTTCCATCTCTACCCTTGATCACCCTAACTTGCTGCACATCCTTCCCAGCTCGGTCCCTCTGTCTAGCCAATCGGTACAAGTCCTTTTCTCCTTCCTTAGTGTCTAACCTGTCATACAACTCACCATACACCTTTTCCTTTGCCTTTGCCACCTCTCTCTTTGCTTTACGCTGCGTCTCCTTGTACTCCTGTCTACTTTCTTCATCTCTCTGACTATCCCACTTCTACTTTGCTCCTAAAATTGCATATAATTGCATTTAAAATGAGTTTTAGATCAATTGCACAAAAAAATGTTATAAGATCTACCTAAAGCGACCATGCGAGGTCAACATGACCGTCTCGTAATTTGCGCGTCATCATGCGCGTCATGCCAGTATTCATGACGCGCGTTGGTGGCGTCATTTCCTTCGTGAAGTTCATTGCTCTGTCCTAGAAACACACTAGCGCCCTCCAGTGGAGAGAAATAATCTAAACTTGATTTCTGATTATCGCCAACACGTCTGGTTACAGACGCACCATGACTACCACCGAGGCGCTGCAGTATTTACAGACGTTGGACAGCGGCCATTTTAAATTGTTTAAAATGTTGTTAAAATATTAATTTTGGTGTCAGTTAGTTTCATAACAGACACACTAATATATGTAATGCATTAATATCTCAGCTGGGTGTTTATCTTGACAGAATATAGAGTTTAAGTTTGACTGCCCATGGTCGTTTTAGGTAGGAGCCCTAACCCTGATGCTAACCCTGATGCTAACCCTGATGCTAACCCTGATGCTAACCCTGATGCTAACCCTGATGCTAACCCTAACCTTGGGTGAACTGGTGTACAAATACGGTGTCCTGTGTCACACTGCAGCTCCAATGGACCGTCAGAGAAGTTGGTATCCTGCAGGAAATGATCCACAAATGTGTCCCTCGAGCTTGCCACGTCAGATAAAATCCAGTGGGACGTCCATAAAAACAATTCCTCCAGTTAAGGCCACTGCCTCACTGCATTACAGCCCCAAGCCAGAAGCCTCTCAGAGGTCTCATGGCGAGCCAAGTTATCTGCTCTGCTGTTATCTTCCATAGCTGAGTTCTTTCTTCCATCTCTGCCCTTCAATAGGATTTATGTGTCGGGCACTCATCACAGAACACACATATGTGAAACAAATGTTCCTGTCTCACAAACACACACACACACACACACACACACACACATACACACACATATATATAGTACATAGAAAAAGTTAAAAATGTGTTTGACGGAAACAAACTCATTACATTTGAACAAAAGTCAGTTTATGTTATTTGGAAATCGTAAAACAGACACACAAGTAGAAGTAATGAGCAACAACATCAACATTGAAAGAGTAGCCATCCATCCATCCATTACCCAAACTGCTTATCCTTACTCAGGGTCGTGAGGAAGCTGGAGCCTATCCCAGCAGTCATTGGGCGGCTGGCGGGGACACACCCTAGACAGGCCGCCAGGCCATATGGAAACACATTTCTGGGCGCGATACTTGACTATAAAATGTGCTGGAAACCTCATATAAGATTCATGAGAACAAAAAAGGGAGGGAGCACTGGAGTTCTGGGAAAGGCACATTCTGGATCATGAAGCATTGTACATTCCGTACGGTTCCCTTGTATTTGAATCACGGTGTGGGGGTATGGAGCAACACCTGCAAAAGCAACCTACAGTCATTATGTGTACTACCAATAAGAGCAGTAGGGATAGTAAACAATGCAGGATATAGGGAACACACTAACATCCACCCCGCCATCCATGAGCCAAGCTGCTGATCCTGCTGCCAGGGTGGCGGGAATGCTGGAGCCTATCCCAGCACGGTTTTCAAATCCACGGACTGAAGTTCACGAACCTGGCGGAATTGAAGACTACACGAATGTTGTACAAAGCAAGATGTAATCTACTTCCCGGACCCTTTGGTCGAACAGTTGACGTAGTCGCCCGTGGTGCGGGAGGCCCGGGTTCGCGTCCCCGCTGCCTCCTGAATTCAAATATATATATATATATATATATATACACACATATACACACACACACCGTGGCGAACGTAGAAGTAGTGACAAAGGTAACTTTCAGTCACCTTTATTGAAGTCACGCAGAGACGGGAACTTGAAAGAAATGTGAAACAACACATGGGGGTCATCTACCTGAACAATAATGTTGATCAGGGTTTCAGTACCAAAGCTACACAACACAACAGAACTACAATTACACCACACCAAATAGTAATCACAAAAACGCATAAAACACTTGCAACATTTAATAACATCACCAACAATCTGAACGCAGTGCCTGATGGGTAAAACAGGAGGGCACAATTCTAACTGGGTAGCCTCTTCGCTACATTACCCCCTCCAGCGTGTCGCCTGTCCTCAGCCGACAACAAAGTCCCTATAGCAAAGGGGAAACCAGTGTTCCCCACTGCCCGTCCGGTTGGTAGGGCCTGTGGGTGTAGGAGGGACCGTCCCGGGTGGCCTAAACTGATCTGCAGGTTCTTCAGCCAAGGGCGGTAAGGTGCCAAACGGTCCCAGTGCAGAACTACCACCCGCCCCCGGACACACAGTTTCACCCGGTACACAACATCCGAAAGCTGCTCCAACACCTCACAGGGCCCCACCCACTGGCTGGCGAGCTTGGGGGAGACTCCTCTCTTCCGGGTTGGGTTGAAGACCCACACCTTTGCTCCCGGGGTGAAGGAGCGGCCTATGCCTGCTTTTGTTTCGCACCGGCCTGTCCCTGATGCTGCCGAGCAAACTCGTGTACCTCGGCCAGACGTTGTTGGAGGTCCCGCAGGTACTCGAAACTGGGTATCTTGGGAAGGTCAGTACCCGGGGGCGTGCCAAAGGCTAAGTCCACAGGGGTCCACAGTTCTCTCCCGAACATGAGCGCGTCCGGTGTACACCCAGTACTTTCTTGTACTGCCGACCTGTCCGCCCACAGAACCAGGGGTAGATGACAGTCCCAGTCTCGCTGGTGCCGCGAGGTGACAAAAGCGAGTTGTGTTGTGAGCGTTTGATTGAACCTCTCCACCAGTCCGTCGCTCTGGGGGTGGAGGGGCGTGGTCCTGGTCTTCTTCACCCCCATGCGTTGACACACCTCAGCGAACACCTGTGCCTCGAAGTTCCGCCCCTGATCGCTGTGTATTTCTTCGGGCGCACCGAACCGACAGAACATCTCACACACCAGCCGCTCGGCTGTAGTGGCAGCCCTCTGGTCTGGGACCGCATACGCCTCAGGCCTTTTGGTAAAGTAGTCCATGGCCACAAGGACGTAGTTTCCGTTTCCGTGGTGGGAAATGGGCCAAGGAGGTCCACACCAACCCGCTCCATGGGGCCCCCCACCTGATATTGTATTAGAGGGGCATGGGAGCGTCTGGTTGGTCCTTTCTTGGCGGTGCAGGCATCACAACAGTGCACAAAAAGTTCAGTGTCATGCCTGCATCCGGCCCAGTAGAACCGTTGGCGCAGTTTGTTCAGCGTCTTGGCCACCCCATAGTGACCTGCCCCCACTGAGCCGTGGGCCGCCCGTAGCACCCGTTGGCGCCTGTCCTCGGGCACCAGTAACTGCCACACACCTCTTCCCCGGCTCGGCGCTTGCCAGACCCGGTACAATAGTCCATCACGCCAGGCCAAGGTGGCCCACTGGGAAAAGTAGGCCTTGGTCTCCACCGACATGGCAGAGACAGCTTGCCAGTGGGGGCGTGCCTTGGCGTCAACCCACTGTCCCGCCCTGGCCAGGGTGGGATCACTATCCTGCGCTGTTTGCCACTCCTGCTTGTCCATTGCCATCGGCCACACCTCCTCTGGCTTAACCTGCTGCGTAGTGGACACTTGGAGGATTGCTCTGTCTCGCTCCTCTTGGCGCTCACAGTGTCTGGAGTCCTTGCAGGGACGACGGGAGAGGGCATCTGCATTGCTGTGCATGCGCCCAGCTCGGTGCTGGGTCTCGAAATCGTAGCTCTGCAGCTCCTCAATCCACCTAGCCACCTGGCCTTTGGGCTCCTTAAAGCTGAGCAGCCAGATCAGGGCCGCATGACCCGTCCGCAGGAGAAAGGCCTGGCCATAGAGATAGGGGCGAAAATGATTGAACGCCGCGACCACCGCCAGGAGCTCGCGTCGTGTAACGCAGTAATTGCGTTCGGGGCGGCTCAAGACACGACTGTAGTAGGCCACCAGCAACCTCCTGAGACAGGACGGCCCCCAGCCCCATATTGCTGGTGTCTGTGTCCACGATGAAGCGGCACTTAGGATCAGGAAGGGCCAGGATGGGTGCAGTGATCAAGGCGGTGCGGAGCCGGGCAAAGGCGGCTGCACAGTTGTCGTCCCAGTGGAACTCCCGTCCCTTCTCAGTGAGACGGTGTAGGGGACTGGCATTGGAGGCAAAGTTGCAGACAAAACGTCGGTAGTAGGAGACGAGCCCCGTGAAGCTGCGCACCTCGCTGACGTTTCGCGGAACTGACCATTTCTCGACCGCCTCCACCTTAGTAGGATCAGGGGCCACGCCCTCTGCCCCCACCACATGGCCCAAAAACTTGGTCTCACGTCGAAGGAGGTTGCATTTCTTGGGGTGCAGGCGCAGGGCCGCCCCCCGAATGGATTGGAAGACCTGACGGAGGTTCTCTAGGGCCAGCTCGAAGTCAGCGGCACGAACCAGAAGGTCATCAAGGTAAACCACACACCGGCTGATGCGCCATGGCTCTGGCTGATGCGCCATGGCTCCGGCTGATGTGTCATGGCTCCGGCTGATGCGTCATGGCTCCGGCTGATGCGTCATGGCTCCGGCTGATGTGTCATGGCTCCGGCTGATGCGTCATGGCTCCGGCTGCCAGCTGGACACGCGTGGTGGCGGTGCAGGACGCTACGGATTACACCTTTAAAGGCGCCCTGTATTTGGCTTGGGGAGGCAGTGGAGCGCATGGTGGTCTGTGTTGCCGGCCAGTCGATAAGAAATACAAATCTACACACACGCCCTCAGGACGCCGGCACTCCTTCCCTGCTGCAGCCGGAGGTGGAAACAATACGCACGCCTGTCGGGAGTAAACACGCGTCATGGGCCGTGAGGAAAAAGGCTCTCTGGGGTTCGACGTGAATCATTAAATTGAAAATCACTTCTAATGTTTCTTACACTGATTTTATCAAAGTAGAACCACCAGGATTTCACTCCTACCTAAAATACTGCGAGGCCTCCTCGGTGGGAGTCATGGTGCGTCTGCAACCAGACATGTTGGACATCATCACACAGCAAGTTTAGACTGTTTCTCTCCACTGGAGGGCGCCAGTGTGTTTCTAGGACAGAGCAACGAACTTCACGAAGGAAATGACGCCACCGACACACGTCATAAATAGTCACATGACGCGCACCGTCACGCGCAAATGACGTGCGGTCATCTTGACCGCTCGTGGTCGTGTTAGGTGGAGCTTATCATAACTCTTGTTGTGCAGTTAGTGTAAACCTAACTTCCATACCAATATATGCAATCCAGAGGCATTCTGGGAGCGGCAGGTCTGCACCACCACCCCCACCCCCCACACACACACACACACAGTTATTAAACTCTGAAAATCCAAAACCGTCAAAATGGCCGCCTTGGTCGTTCTAGTGTTGCGTATTAACTTCATGTAGGCTAGCTAAACGAGCAGCTCTTGAACACACACACACACACACACACACACACAGACACACACACACACAGACACACACACACATGCAAACAGACACAGACGTGCAATGTTCGCCTTATTGTTTGTCTTACTGTCCTTTTCTAATGGTTGACTCATCACCTGGTCATGGCTCGGAGAGGCGGATGGTCCACACTGACGTCACTGTGTTGCAACGTCCGTGGTTTCTCTCTGAGGGCAAAGAGGGGTGGGTAGGTTAACCTACCCACCCCTCTTTGCCCCGGCGGTCACTTTTAATGTAGGGACAGCGTTTGCTGTTAATGCCGAACAACGACAATACAAATGAGATCCTCTCTTAATTAAATAAACTAACAATAATCTGGCCTGGAAGTAAACCACCACCAGCAGCACTGTTGTGTAACACTATACAATAGTGCTGTTGTCTAGCGTTACACAACAGTTGCGTGGAATCATGAGCATTGAAAGAAAACTGGGAATTGAGTGCAAGTTGAAATGTGACTGTGTAATTGAGATGACGTATCATTTCCTGTGTGTAGGTGTCTGATCAGTCAGAAGGAGGTGCAGACCTTCATTGAGCGCTGCATGACCGCCGTGGGCACCCAACCCCACCACGCCCGCAGCCTGGCCGAGGTCCTGGTGGAGGGGGACCGCAGGGGCCACTACAGCCACGGGCTGAACCGCATGGGTCAGTCCAGTCCATTTGTCCCCTTTCAACTCCCATACCTGTATTTGTATGTATGTAGCGGTTTAGCCAGAGGGCCGCGGGTTCAATCCCGGTCCAACTGTGTGGAGGTTGTTTTGGTTTCATCTCGTCAAATCCAAACATGGACACGTTTAGCTGCCATGGATGAGCAACTGTAATTGTGGCCCTGTGTTGGATAAAACAGGTTTTAAAGATGAATGTGTGTGTTTGAACATAAATAAGATATATATCTATATATATATACTGTAGACTGGCCACTACTGAAACATGAACGTTCACACTTTGGAGAACCTGGAACAAAGTGTGTTTGCCTTCCGTAGCTGCAGTCTCTTCTGTCCCTACACGGCACCTGTAGCGCTGTTCACATTGCGGAATAAACAAACTGGCTCCCAACCGCCTCTGTGCATAACTGTAGTCCACTGACTTCCGGTTTCTACTGCAGCGGTCATAACAGTTTCCTGTTTGTTTCGCTATGCCTGCAAGATTCATCCATCCACCCATTATCTGAACTGCTTATCCTGCTCTCAGGGATGCTGCAGCCTATCCCAGCAGTCACTGGGCGGCAAGCGGGGAGACACCCTGGACAGGCCGCCAGGCCATCTCACACACACACACACACACACACACACAATTTAGTACAGCTGGTACACCTGACCTACATGTCATTGGACTGTGTGAGGAAACCGGAGCCCCCGGAGCAAACCCACGCAGAACATGTAAACTTCACACAGAGGACGACCCGGGACGACCCACCAAGGTTGGACTACTCCGGGACTCGAACCCAGGCCCTTCTTGCTGTGAGGCGACCTCGCTAACCACTGCGCCACCGTGTCGCCCACCTGCAAGATTTACCATGGATAAATGTCAACCACATGCACAAAACTGCCGACAAACTTTCACCTGCACCTGCCAGCAAACGGGTGAGAAGTCTCAAGTTGCACATATCAAGTTACGTCCACCGTTATGAGGATAAGGATCCTCATGGTTGACGTTTATCCATGGTAAATCTTGCGGGCATCACGACAATGGTCAATAGCACGCGCCAACAAACAGGAAACTGGTATGACCGCTGCCGTAGAAACCGGAAGTCAGTGGACTACAGTTATGCTCAGAGAGACGCGTGTCCCGTTTTAAATACATTACAAGGTGTCAGAATTCTGTCAAGAACAGAAAAATAAGTAACAATGGCATCCTCGCAATTTGAACACCCCAAGATCGACCGGGAGGCTCCTGATTTATATCAAGAATTTGAAAGATTCAGGAGTCATGTCACGTTTGTCTTTGATGGTCCTCTCTTTGAGCTAGCCAACGCTCTCTGAGCTAGCTAATGCTCTTTGAGCTAGCTAATGCTCTTTGAGCTAGCTAACGCTCTCTGAGCTAGCTAACGCTCTCTGAGCTAGCTAATGCTCTTTGAGCTAGCTAACGCTCTCTGAACTAGCTAACGCTCTCTGAGCTAGCTAATGCTCTTTGAGCTAGCTAACGCTCTCTGAGCTAGCTAACGCTCTTTGAGCTAGCTAATGCTCTCTGAGCCAGCTAATGCTCTTTGAGCTAGCTAACGCTCTCTGAGCTAACGGCTAAACAGCGAGCCGGTTGGCTAGGCACGTGGATCGGCGAGCAAGGTAGAGAAATCTACAAGACGTTAAACTGGGCTGATGGTGAAAAAGAGGAGCCCTCTAAAGCTTTGGATAAGTTTGCCAGCTACATCAGACCGAGGAAACATAAGCCAATAGCCAGGCATCGTTTCAAACAAAGGAAACAAGGACCCAGTGACAGTTTTGATAACTCTGTTAAGGATTTGAGACTCAGACTCATGGATTGTGAGTACGCTGACCCAGATGACATGTTGACTGACGACACAATCGCGCGAGAAAAAAGGGTCCAAGAAAGACTGCTGGACAAAGGCGAGGACCTGACAATAGGTAAAGCTTTAGAAATCCCTCAGCAGTTTGAAATGTCACAGAAACAAATAAGCATCGTCAGAGAGGGTGATTCGCAAGTATCAGTAGTGTCTGCCAAAGCAAAGTACCCAGCACCTAATAAGAAAACATACAGTAAAGGACAGTCAAAACCCACACATCAGAGGCAGGCATCAGTCAACCAACCCAAAAGCTGCCCAAGTTGTGGAAAAGACCCCCAGCACAAGTGGAGCAAAGGAAAGTGCCCAGCTAAAAGAAAGGCTCAGTATATTCCTACTGTACAAAAAACAAATCATCGGGTGGCTGTGTGTGGCAGATGTGCGGTAACATGCAGTGAGTGTTGAGCCAAGTCAGGATTCACTAGATGAGGAAATTCTGCACATAAATCTGACACAGACTGACAGTCCTACAGATATCAAATGGAACGTAAGCTTTGAAATTCTGTCTCAGGAGGTGCAGTTCAGACTCGACACAGGTGCTAAATGCAATGCATGGACCTTAGACAGATACCAGTTCCTTATACACACAGGGGAGCTAAAATACTCTAGCTCAGTACTTCGCTCTTATTCCAACCACAAGCTAAAGCCTGTTGCTGCAGCTGATCTACTGATCAAACACAAGAAGTGTGAGGTGAGCGCTGAGTTTGAAATTGTGGACGCTGCACAGGAAAATGTACTCAGTGGCGATACGGCTGAGGCTTTAGGCCCGGTTGTTCGTCCGGACTCATTAAAAACCACGACTGACAAAAACGAAAACAAATCAAGCCGCACCGTTGTCGCCATTCCAACACAGCGTGTACCAGCTGAACTTGGTGAGTTCCCAGAACTAACACGCACCACCCAAAATACTACTGTTGAGCTCCACTCAAGCCTGGCCAACTGAACAGCTTACTACTAGGCAGGGCAGAGTTGCGAAACCTCCTAATAGACTGAATCCCTAAGTGTCTGAATCGCCTCTGTGCATAACTGTAGTCCACCCGGTGTCTACTGCAGCGGTCATGCCAGTTTCCTGTTTGTTGGCATGTGCTGTTGACAATGGCATATTTTTCGCGATGCCTGCAAGATTTACCATGGCTAAATGTCAACCGCACGCACAGGATTGTGGACAAACTTTCACCTGCAGCTACCAGCAAACGGGTGAGAAGTTTCAAGTTGTACATATCCAGTTACGTCCACAGTTATGAGGATGAGGATCCTCATCCTAGTAGTACGTAGGTGCAGGTGGACGTTTGTCGACAATTCTGTTCGTGCCGCTGACATTTAGCCATGGTAAATCTTGCAGGCATGGCGAAAAAATGTGCCATTGTCAACAGCACACGCCAACAAACAGGAAACTGGCATGACCGCTGCAGTAGAAACCGGAAGTCGGCGGACTACAGTTATGCACAGAGTCGATTTGAGTTGAATCTGATGTTTGAGTTTACTCACCTTGAGAAACTAAAGTGCTGGTAAACGCTCCTTCCAAGTTAGTGAGAACAGAATCACATTTAGATTTACACAGGTATGCTCTTTATTTACACAGGTAAAGTTCAACGCATGTCTATTTTGCTTAAGAGGGGAGGTGTAACATATTGTGTTTGCCTTCCGTAGCTGCAGCCTGTCCCTACACAGCACCCGTAGCTCTGCTCTCCTGGCGGAATAGCTCCCAGCTGAGGCGTGTGCCCCGTGTTACATACAGCCAGCCCCTTCGCAGTGCGGATGACCCAGACAGTCCACATCCTGTTGTTCTGGTTTATCTCAGATGGCCTCTAATTCAGAGTTCTCCTCGGAAAAATGTTTTCTTCTCCCCGTCAGGAGAAATCAAACACAAGTCGTCTCCAATCAGGGTTGCACATCCATTTCTAGATGTACATTTGCTGTGTGAATATTTGTATCCATATAATGTAAACTTTTGTCTAATCACTCTTGTATATAATGTATGCATCATGTAATAAATTGCATGTAAATAAAGTTTGGTTGGTTGATTGATTTCTTCTTTGGTCATTGTGCAGACATGTACGTGAAAGACATCCAGATGGGGATCTGTGCCAAAGACGGAGAGCCGGTGGTGGAGAAGGAGACGGTTGCTACGGCGCTTGTGGACGGCAAGAACCTTCTGGGCCCCGTTGTGGGAAACTTCTGCATGGACCTGGCCATCAAGAAGGCCAAGGAGGCAGGCATCGGCTGGGTGGTGGCACGCGGTAGGTTCTGTTTCCTGAAGACAGAGGGGAAAAGAAATAGAAATATGTGAAGTTGCGATGGAGGGACAGACACGAGAGTTTTCACTGAAACAAAATATGGTCACCCTGTGTTGTAACAACACTGCTGTTAGGACTGCTGGCCCTGTGATGGCCTGGTGGCCCGTCCAGGGCGTCTCTCCACCTGCCGCCCAATGACTGCTGGGAGAGGCTCCAGCATCCCTGCGACCCTGAGCAGGATAAGCGGTTTGGATAATGGAATGGAATGAACCGAACTCCATCATTAACGTGTTTTGATTGATCCAAGAATCTAATAAGAGGCGTAACACTCGCTCCCTCCCAAAACCAATTCTTTTATTTCTCTATAAGCGTGGCGTTTTCGGCCATGATGAAATGCAAGGATGTGTCTGAATACCCATACTACGGCCGTGGTACGTACTATATAGTACCCAGTTTACGTATGCTACATTGAAATCTTTGCAGTATGGAAAATAGGCTATACTGAAAATGCCAGGATGTATACTATCCCTCCAGCAGTCCATTATCTGAACCGCTTATCCTGCTCTCAGGGCCGCGGGGATGCTGGAGCCTATCCCAGCAGTCACTGGGCGGCAGGCGGGGGGACACCCTGGACAGGCCGCCAGGCCATCACAGGAGGATGTATACCATTTCACCCAAAAATCTAATATCCACCCCAGATAGCAACATTGCTGTGGCGTGGACCCGTCCCACACCTGACACTTTCATCCGGCCCACATACCGCATGGAATGATGGCACTTGGGCGGTCCGCTCCTGTTTACCAGATCTGGGCCAGAACCAAGTCGTAGCAATGCCGCATGTGCCACATATTTGCCAAAGGTGGCTCATATTTGTTTTGTGATATTTGGGCCATATTCACCATTTACCACATGGGCCACTTCAGGGTCACATCCATTTTGTCAGGGCCAGAAGAAGGTCATCAGTGCTGCATCACTGCCTGAAGTGGCCCACATCCGGATGCTATCTGGGACCAGACACTATCCGGGGTTATAGAATTTTCCGACTCCTGCTTGGAGTGAGGCTAGGTTAAGTGAAATGAACCCTAACCCCATAACCCTAACACAACCATAACGTAACCATAACATAACCATAACGCACTCACGCCAAGGGGAGTCAAATCCTTAACACAGGTAGAAAATGGCAGCTTTGTGTGGTTACCATGGAGATATGTTACGTAAACCATGTCCACTTACTGTCACCTCCGCTTGTTGACTGGGGATAATACGATACTGTAACCCGCAAAAAGACTCACCGGCCGATCGCCAGGGGGTCGGCTCCTTCCAGTCGAGCGGTTAGCGACGTCGCCTCCTGGTGCAGTACAACCCCGGATGGCGGAAATGTGCTTGGTTACAGCAGGTTTACAATGCATAGCAATCCTCAACGAGATGGTGTAGCGAAAAACAATGACCGACGTGGAGGCCCAGAACCCCCCTCAGCCGGAACTGGTTTGGCAACAACCGCCAAGTTAGCGGTGAATGGAGAATTTAACCCTAGAACGACCGGGATTTCACTTCTACCCTGAAACGACCGTGGGCGGTCAAAATGACCGCCGGTTTTTAAACTCCATATTCTGTGAAGATAAATTAATATCACAACATCGATACATGTTGGTATTTTGTCCTTGCAGGTTCCAACCATTATGGTATTGCCGGATACTACGCAATGCAGGCCCTGAAAGAAAACATGATAGTAAGTACATCTCTGATCTGGAATTTGTTTCTCATTCGTGTCGTCTCCAGGTTTTTTGTCTCCCTCTAGTGGTGACTCTGTGTATTACCGATGAATGCCATTATTTATACAGCGTGTGATCTCCCCGTCTCCTTTTTAGCGTGATGGACAGTGTGTCCATCACCTATTGACAGCACCACATTTTCAGTTTTATTATATATATATATATATATATATATATATATATATATATATATATATATATATATATATATATATATATATATATATATGTGTGTGTGTGTGTGTGTGTGTGTGTGTATATATATATATATATGTGTGTGTGTGTGTGTGTGTATATATATATATATATATATATATATATATTTATTGCCGATAGCTCTCTCCTTCATCTGACCTCTGCTTAACGCTGACGCAAGACGATGTCATTGCACTTTGCAACACAACACCACCAGCAGAGTTAAGGGAAACATGTAGTTATAACCGGGGTTACTGTTTTTATGCAACGGACCACAGACGTGAGGAGTGTGTACAGGGCTGACTGAAACGTCTCCGTTTTCACACAGTCTAGTCCAGTGTTTCTCAACCGGGGGTCCGCGGACCCCTAGTGGTCCGTGGTGTGATTGCAAGGGGTCCGTGAAAATAAAATATCTTTACAAAAAAGATCGTATGACATTTATAGAAATAGGATTATTTTACTCAGATGTGACTGAGACCTTCATCTACCTAAACTATAAAGGGTCACAGGACTTTTTTCTCTAATTACATCTGTTTCACAAGTGTAATTTATTGTATTTTAATAAGAGATCTCGCTCCCGTTTGCATTGTTAAAAGTTACTGCATAAGAATTCTGTTGTTACATATATCTGAAAGTTACTGAATACATATTCTGTGTTGTTACATATATCTGAAAGTTACTGAATACATATTCTGTTTTGTTACATATATCTGAAAGTTACTGAATACATATTGTGTTTTGTTACATATATCTGAAAGTTACTGAATACATATTCTGTTTTGTTACATATATCTGAAAGTTACTGAATACATATTCTGTTTTGTTACATATATCTGAAAGTTACTGAATACATATTCTGTTTTGTTACATATATCTGAAAGTTACTGAATACATATTCTGTGTTGTTACATATATCTGAAAGTTACTGAATACATATTCTGTTTTGTTACATATATCTGAAAGTTACTGAATACATATTCTGTTTTGTTACATATATCTGAAAGTTACTGAATACATATTCTGTGTTGTTACATATATCTGAAAGTTACTGGATACATATTGTTTTGTTACATATATCTGAAAGTTACTGCATAAGAATTCTGTTTTGTTAACTATATCTAAGTTACAACTGAAAGCTCTTATTTTTGCCCCAAAGAGTGAATAAATGCTGTAATGCAGGTGGAGGGGTCCTCAGGGTAGATCCAAAATACGCAGGGGGTCCAGGACCCCAAAAAGGTGGAGAACCACTGATCTAGTCACATTCACATCAAACAGCGATGGAGACAGGCCTAATGAGTTTCCCCATCCTTGCTGTCACAGGGCATGTCTTTCACCAACACATCCCCACTTGTGGTCCCCACGCGAGCCAAAGAGGTGAGACACCTTCTTTATTCCAGTTAGAAACTCTTGTTTTATTTCAAATATTCCCTTTGGACTCAGTTTTGTCTTAACACTTTAAAGACACAATCCTCAATCCAAATGTCAACTAAAGGGTCGCCCCACCACCAAAACACAAACCACAGCTCAGGAAGCTGCTGTCACTCCCAGACTGACTGACAGGCGTCTTAATACAAGGACCGACAGTAAACAACAACTAACTCTACTAGTAGTACTTCCAGCTGCTGCCGTTAGGGGGCGCCACAGCGGATCATCCGTCTCCATCTCTTCCTGTCCTCTGCATCTTCCTCTGTCACACCAGCCACCTGCATGTCCTCCCTCACCACCTCCATAAACCTCCTCTTTGGCCTTCCTCTTCTCCTCTTCCCTGGCAGCTCCATATTCAGCATCCTTCTCCCAGTATACCCAGCATCTCTCCTCCACACATGTCCACACCATCTCAGTCTTGTCTCTCTTGCTTTGTCTCCAAACCGTCCAACCTGAGCGGTCCCTCTAATATACTCCTTCCTAATCCTGTCCTTCTTCATCACTCCCAGTGAAAATCTTATCATCTTCATCTCTGCCACCTCCAGCTCCTCCTCCTGTCTTTTCATCAGTGCCACTGTCTCCAAACCATACAACATAGCTGGTCTCACTACCATCTTGTAAACCTTCCCTTTAACTCTTGCTGGTACCCTTCTGTCACACATCACTCCTGACACTCTTCTCCACCCACTCCACCCTGCCTGCCCTCTCTTCTCCACCTCTCTACTGCACTCCCCGTTACTCTGGACCGTTGACCCCAAGACATTCACATTTAGTTGCTGTTTACCGCTAGTTCTTGTATTAAAACACCTGCCAATCAATGTGGGGGTGACAGCAGCTTCCTGAGCTGTGGTTTGTCTTCAGGTAGTGGGGGGATTACGGATTGTACCTTTAAAGGAGACTCATGCCACTGTAACCAGCCATGACCACCTTGGTGGACATGGAGAGCAGGTCTTTAGCCTCCAACCTGCCGTGACTCCGTGAGGCCTCTGCTTTCAGTGTACCCTGGGCACCAACCCCCTCAGCGTGGCGGCGCCCGCCAACAACGGGGACAGCTTCGTCCTGGACATGGCCACGTCCGCCGTGGCTCTGGGAAAGGTAAGAAGACATCCGGTGGAGAGAAACAAAACACGGAGACGCCCACCAGCCCCTCACCCAGTCCACTCAGTGGGGTGTCTTCTCCAAGGCTGAGCCGGCGTCGCGGCACGGTGGCGCAGGGGTTAGTGCGGTCGCTCCTGGGTTCGAGCCCCGGGTAGTCCAACCTCAGGGGTCGTCCCGGGTCGTCCTCTGTGTGGAGTTTGCATGTCCTCCCCGTGTCTCGGTGGGTTTCCTCCGGGGGCTCCGGGTTCCTCCCACAGGCCAAAGACCTGGAGGTCAGGTGGACCGGCTGCACTAAATTGGCCCTACACATGTGTGTGTGTGTGTGTGTGAATGTGCAGGTGGAGCTTCATCAGCGGCGTGGCGACAGCATCCCGGAGGGTTGGGGGTGTGACGCCCAGGGCAGGCTGACCTCTGACCCCAGCCGTGTCCTGACGGGAGGTGGACTGGTTCCCATCGGCGGCAACGAAGCAACAGGTGAAAAAAAAAAGAAAAGCAGGGTAGACGCCGAAATCCAGCTGAGGGCGAGTCAAGACCCTCCCCTTTTAACCCGTCCGAGCTGTGGCTGCTGACTCACGTCACATCCGTCTGTCTGTCCAGCCGTCTGTCTGTCCATCCGTCTGTCTGTCCAGCCGTCTGTCTGTCCAGCCGTCTGTAGAGACGACACCAAACACACACTGAACGTCATTCAGCGTGCTGTCACAGCGGGCGGCACGGTGGCGCAGTGGCGAGCGCGGTCGCCTCGTAGCGGGAAGGTCCCGGGTTCGAGCCCCGGGGTAGTCCAACCTCGGGGGTCGTCCGGGTCGTCCTCTGTGTGGAGTTGTCATGTTGTCCCCGTGTCTGCGTGGGTTTCCTCCGGGTGCTCAGGTGTGTACCGATGAAGCGGTGCACATGTTGGGAAATGTTGGGAGATTAGTGATGCTCTAGAGGGCGCTGGAGGACAGGGGAGGAGATAGAGGGAGCTGGAGGACAGAGGAGGAGATAGAGGGAGCTGTAGGACAGAGGAGGAGATGGAGGGAGCTGGAGGACAGAGGAGGAGATAGAGGGAGCTGGAGGACAGAGGAGGAGGTGGAGGGAGCTTGAGGACAGAGGAGGAGATAGAGGGAGCTGGAGGACAGAGGAGGAGATAGAGGGAGCTGGAGGACAGAGGAGGAGATAGAGGGAGCTGTAGGACAGAGGAGGAGATGGAGGGAGCTGGAGGACAGAGGAGGAGATGGAGGGAGCTGGAGGACAGAGGAGGAGATAGAGGGAGCTGGAGGACAGAGGAGGAGATGGAGGGAGCTGGAGGACAGAGGGAGCTGGAGGACAGAGGAGGAGACAGAGGGAGCTGGAGGACAGAGGAGGAGATAGAGGGAGCTGTAGGACAGAGGAGGAGATGGAGGGAGCTGGAGGACAGAGGAGGAGATAGAGGGAGCTGGAGGACAGAGGAGGAGGTGGAGGGAGCTTGAGGACAGAGGAGGAGATAGAGGGAGCTGGAGGACAGAGGAGGAGATAGAGGGAGCTGGAGGACAGAGGAGGAGATAGAGGGAGCTGGAGGACAGAGGAGGAGATGGAGGGAGCTGGAGGACAGAGGGAGCTGGAGGACAGAGGAGGAGACAGAGGGAGCTGGAGGACAGAGAGAGATGGAGGAGCTAGAGGGAGCTGGAGGGCATGCTGGGTGATGTGTCATGACGTTTGGGCCCTGGTGGTGCGCCACCTTCTAGATGTGATCGTGCACAATGGTTCCTGGTTGGTTCACATGACAGACATGGTGACGTCACTGGTGTCAGATCAGCGTTCAGGTAACGCTCACAACACAGTGCACAGTTACAGCAGCGCCACCGTAAGGTAAGGAGGAACACCACAAAGGTGTCTGGAACAGCGCAGTTTCAACCCCTCTCTCTCTCTCTCCCTCCTTCTCCCTCTCTCTCCCTCCCTCCCTCTCTCTCTCTCTCCCT
>JAJHIY020000418.1:0-165000 GCA_022114975.2 Lampris megalopsis
CTCGTTCCCGCTAACCTGTCTAACATCTTCAGTAATATTCTCTTCTTGTCTCCCTGCAGGACATGTGATGAATGTTGACTGAGTATGTGACAAGCCACAGAAACACAAGAGACTCATTTTAACCACCGTGTTTGATTACACAAGTCGTTTTCATCTCCACTCTAACTGGGACATCCCATCATGCCGCTGGTTTTCTTGCCCACCTCCCAGTTGTTCTGGGTCCGAGTGGCAGCCCTGGTGTTCACCTGTGTGGCCTTCAGCGTAGCAGCCCATGGAGCTATGCTGAGCCAAGGAGGGATGGCCGACTGGTGCATCTTCTGCTGGGCGTTTAGTTTCACCGGCACCCTTCTGGTCCTGCTGGTGGAGCTTTGTGGTCTTCAGGCCAGAGTCCCAGTGTCCTGGTCCAACTTCCCCATCACCATGGCCTGCTACGCCGCCCTCCTCTGCCTCTCCGCCTCCATCATCTTCCCACTTTGGTTCCTCAAGCAGCAGACGACCTACGGTGAGACGCGAGACCACCGCATCTCCTCCACTGTCTTCTCCTGCCTAGCGGTGGTGGCCTACATCGGGGAAGTGAGCCTGTCCAAGGCCAGGCCTGGGGAGGTGGCGGGCTACATGGCCACAGCCCCAGGCCTGTTGAAGGTGTGCCAGACCTCGGTGGCATGTGTCATCTTCATCCTGGTGAGTGAGCCAGTGTCGTACGACGGTAACGCGGCACTGAAGTGGTGCATGGCGGTCTACTGCATCTGCTTCATCCTGTCCATGGCTGTGGTAGTGCTGTGCATAGGTGAGTGCACGAGCTGTCTGCCGATCCCCTTCTCCAAGTTCCTGTCGGCGTACGGCCTGCTGGCTGTGATCATGTATTTAACCGCCACCATCATCTGGCCCGTGTTCCAGTTTGACAAGCGTCATCACAGCGGCACAAGGCCGCCAAAATTGATTGCCGCCGCCGTGCTCACAGCGCTCAACTTCCTGCTTTACCTGGCTGATCTGGCGTACTCTGCAAGACTGGTGTTTGTCAGCATGTGAGAGCGGAGCAGGAACTAAACGGAAGAGTCTGTGAATGTTCTCATTCATCCAGGTCATGGTTCTCCAAAGGAGTTGAATCAAGTGCAACTGGACTTGGTATATATCCGTGAAGACGTTTCGCCTCTCATCCAAGAGGCTTCCTCAGATCGTGCCTTTCTGACTAGACCAAGCTAGTCTGACTGGCTGGTGATGAGACTCAGCATTTATCCTAAGGAAGCCTCTTGGATGAGAGGCGAAATGTCTTCACGGATATATACCAAGTCCAGTTGCACTTGAATCAACTCCTTTGGATAAACGAAAGAGCTGAAGAAGAATACCCAGATGAAGAGATGATGGGCACTTTGGTGATGTTGAGTCGCTAAGATGCCGAAAACAAGTTTGTCACAAATTTAAAAATCGAGTCAGAAAGATGACGTCAAGTAACTCAACTGGGTTCATAACAAACACCCAATTTACTGTAACAACAAGTTTTCAGCTTTCATTTTTCACCACGAGTTTTAACTTTGCAAGTCATCGCAGGTCTATTATTGAACACCATGCAGAGAAATCAGCAACACTCAGTGGTCTTGATGCATGCTCAATAATCTAGGTAAGAGAAGGTTGAATCAGTTCGTCTGGACGTTTGAAACGTTTACCGACAGAAACGTTTCGTCACTCATCAGGTGAGACGGAGGAGGTCACTCAGATGATGATGGAACGTTTCTGTCAATAAACGTTGTGTCCAGATGAACTGATTCATCCTTCTTTAACCATCAGTGGTGAAATCCAGTACAAATGAGAATATAATGTGACTGTAATCCCTAACATTTTATATAACTGGGTACCAGTTAAGAAAAAAACAGGACTCCAATGTTGCTGGGACTCTGTATAACAAACATACACTGGACATAAGACATCAGCAAAAACCAATGGAAATCAAACATTTCCTTATCTAAATTCACTAAAATGCTGACGTACCATGAAAGCCATCACTCGTCTGAGTCTAAAATGAATAAAGTGATCTGTACTGAGAGCACATGTGAGTTTTGGGGAAGCCGTGAGCAGCAGTACCGATGCCGTGTTTCATGTTGTGAAGGGTGGAGTCATCTGCATACATGACGAACCTATGCAACACACAGTACAATCGACGGTGTAACTCTTGTGTCAGTGTTTGTAGTGTGAGTGTGATTATTGGCGGTTAACACGTTGTAATCACGTCGACAAAAAGCTGAATATACAGACGTCTTAACCAGACCTGCAGAGGGAAAGGTGAGTATCTTGTAGGTTAGTCTGTATCATTTCGTGACGTTACCCCAACCCGTTCTCTCTGTCCATCAAGTGTCTTTTAGAAGAATGATAGTTTGATCTAGAGCTCAAACCTGAGATCTAACTGTTCACCTTCTCTTTCAATGCCTGAACGTATATTAAAGCAAAATCTGAGCTTTTGTCGTCACGTCTCCGCATGATTTCTTCATTTGTGTGGATCTTAAATCAAGCAGAACGGGTCCTGCATTCTGGATTAACAATCTCATCGTTAATAAGAGATGAATCTATATGTCCCAATGTGGTACAGTGCAACTGTTCCCAGTCTCCATTCACCACAGCCTACATGAGTGACCAACCCAGCCAATCACGGCGGTCGCCAGAGGAGAGGAAATACGAAGAATTCATAAAACGTCCCGGCTCATCCGTTCAGTTGAAATATCGAGAACTCTACTGACCGCCTGTACTTTACACTATGGAGGGTAGTAGTAGTAGTAATAGTAGCAGTAGTAGTAGTAGTAGAAGTAGTAGTGGTTGTAGTTAGTAGTAGTAGTAATAGTAGCAGTAGTAGTAGCGGTTGTAGTTAGTAGTAGTAATAATAATAATAATAATCAGTACATTTATAAAGCACTTCTCTAGACACCCAAAATGCTTCACATTGAAGGGGAAACTCACTTCCAGCGCCACCAACGTGTAGCACCCACCTGGGTGATGCACGGCAGCCAAAAGTAGTAGTGGTTGTAGTTAGTAGTAGTAGTAGTAGTACTAGTACTAGCAGTAGTAGTGGTTATAGTTAGTAGTAGTAGTGGTGGTAGTAGTAGTACTAGCAGTAGTAGTGGTTATAGTTAGTAATAGTAGTGGTGGTAGTAGTAGCACTAGCAGTAGTAGTGGTTGTAGTTAGTAGTAGTAGTAGTAGTAGTAGTGGTGGTGGTGGTGGTGGTAGTAGTGGTAGTAGTAGTAGTAATGGTGGTGGTGGTGGTAGTAGTGGTAGTTGTAGTAGTAGTAGTAGTGGTGGTGGTGGTGGTGGTAGTAGTGGTAGTAATGGTGGTGGTGGTGGTAGTAGTAGTGGTGGTGGTGGTGGTGGTAGTAGTGGTAGTAGTAGTAGTAGTAGTAGAAGTAGTAATGGTGGTGGTGGTGGTAGTAGTGGTAGTTGTAGTATTAGTAGTAGTGGTAGTGGTGGTGGTGGTAGTAGTAGTAGTGGTAGTTGTAGTAGTATTAGTGGTAGTAGTAGTGGTGGTGGTGGTAGTAGTAGTAGTAGTAATGGTGGTGGTGGTGGTGGTAGTAGTGGTAGTAGTAGTAGTAATGATGGTGGTGGTGGTAGTAGTGGTAGTTGTAGTTGTAGTAGTAGTAGTAGTAGTGGTGGTGGTGGTAGTAGTGGTAGTACTAGTAGTAGTAGTAATGGTGGTAGTGGTGGTAGTAGTGGTAGTTGTAGTATTAGTAGTAGTGGTAGTAGTAGTGGTGGTGGTGGTAGTAGTAGTAGTAGTAGTAGTAATGGTGGTGGTGGTAGTAGTGGTAGTTGTAGTAGCAGTAGCAGTGGTAGCAGCAGTACTAGTAGTAGTAGTAGTGGTGGTGGTAGTAGTGGTAGTAGTAGTAGTAGTGGTGGTAGTAGTAGTAATGGTAGTAGTGGTAGTAGTAGTAGTAGTGGTAGTAGTAGTAGTGGTAGTTGTAGTAGTAGTAGCGGTGGTAGTAGTAGTAGTAGTAGTAGTAGTAGTGGCAGTGGCAGTAGTATTGTTAGTACGAGTAATAGGAGGAGGGGACGGACATGTTACATAATCAGTTCCAGTATCTGCTTGTATGAAGAGACAGGGTTGGTGGAACTGTATTTGGACACCAGAGGGCGCTATACGACACATTACTTTCAAAGCCCCCGACAACCACCGGATGAACACGCCAGTGTAGTAAACACGTCAGTGAGCGTCTGCGCATGGCAGCCTGCTGACCTGTTCAGCACGCATCGCTTGATAACGTGCAGTGTGTTTCGTTAAGTAGGCCAGTCCAGAACCAGCTGAGAGACCACTCTTACCCCGCCTTCTCCCTCCTCCCTGCACGTCTCCACCCGTTTGCCCCTGTGCAGGACAAACGTTCAAAGTGTGGTAAGCAGCCGATATAGAAAGTGACCCCAGACACCATCCGGATGTGGGCCACTTCAGGCAACGATACGGCACTGATGGTCTTCTTCTGGCCCTGACAACATGGGCCTGAAGTGGCCCACATGTATCATAGCAAATCCGGCCCAAATCACATGTGGGCCTTTTTTGGCAAAGATGCGGTGCTCTGGGCAGCATGTAGTCTGGATGTGACCCTGAAGTGGCCCGTGTGGTAAATGGTGAATATGGCCCAAATATCACAAAACAAATATGGCCACCTTTGGCAAACATGTGGCACGTGTGCCATTGCTATGGCTTGGTTCTGGCCCACATCTGGCAAACAGGAGCGGACCGCGCAAGTGCCATCATTCCACGTGGTATGTGGGCCGGATGACGTGTCAGTGTGGGGCGGGTCCGGGCCACAGCAGTTTTGCCATCCGGGACATGTCTTTCTACTTGCCTGTTTGCTTTAGTCCCGACCTCGGCTGCTGGAGAAGGTCAGTGGGGTCAAGCTGACGGGTCTTCAAGAAATCCGACTTTCTTCCTTCGTTTCGAGTTTTAACGGACTTTTAAAAATGTTTGAAGTGATGCAACGTTACACAAGAGGTGACATATAAACACATCGAACACGGAGCGAGAATACAACAGACACACGAGGGTACAGGAAACGAAGCTCAACAGACACGAGGCACGAGACCATGGTGGGACCCGGACCAGCTCGTGAGAACTGGGTTAAAGAGAAAAATGAATAGCACAATAAATGTATGTATATGTATGTCTTGTATTCACAGTCGGCTCTGTGCATAACTGTGGTCCACTGACTTCCGGTTTCTACTGCAGCCGTCACACCAGTTTCCTGTTTGTTGGCGTGTTGTTGACAATGGCGCGTTTTCCGCGATGCCTGCAGGATTTACCGTGGATGAATGTCAACCACATGCACACAACTGTCCACACACACACACACACACACACACACACACACAGTCTCGCTCCTCTTTCCCTCCTTTATTTGTATCTACTCTTGTCTTTGGACTTCTTTGGGGACTGGCTTCGACTTTGGCTCCTGTCCTTGCCGCCGTGGCTCCTGTCCTTGCCACCGTGGCTCCTGTCCTTGCCGCCGTGGCTCCTGTCCTTGCCACCGTGGCTCCTGTCCTTGCCGCCGTGGCTCCTGTCCTTGCCATCGTGGCTCCTGTCCTTACCACCGTGGCTCCTGTCCTTACCATCGTGGCTCCTGTCCTTACCGCCGTGGCTCCTGTCCTTGCCATCGTGGCTCCTGTCCTTACCGCCGTGGCTCCTGTCCTTGCCGCCGTGGCTCCTGTCCTTACCTCCGTGGCTCCTGTCCTTGCCATCGTGGCTCCTGTCCTTACCGCCGTGGCTCCTGTCCTTGCCGCCGTGATTCTTGTCCTTGCCACCATGGCTCCTGTCCTTGCCGCCGTGGCTCCTGTCCTTACCGCCGTGGCTCCTGTCCTTACCGCCGTGATTCTTGTCCTTACCGCCGTGGCTCCTGTCCTTGCCGCCGTGGCTCCTGTCCTTGCCATCGTGGCTCCTGTCCTTGCCGCCGTGATTCTTGTCCTTGCCGCCGTGGTTCTTGTCCTTGCCACCGTGGCTCCTGTCCTTGCCATCGTGGCTCCTGTCCTTGCCGCCGTGGCTCCTGTCCTTGCCGCCGTGGCTCCTGTCCTTGCCGCCGTGGTTCTTGTCCTTGCCACCGTGGCTCCTGTCCTTGCCGCCGTGGTTCTTGTCCTTGCCGCCGTGGCTCCTGTCCTTGCCGCCGTGGTTCTTGTCCTTGCCGCCGTGGCTCCTGTCCTTGCCGCCGTGGCTCCTGTCCTTGCCATCATGGCTCCTGTCAGTGCCGCCGTGGCCCCGGTTGCGGTCCTCCTGCCGATGCTTATTGTGAGACTTGCCGTGTTTGCTTTGACCATCTCGGTCAAAGCAAACACGGTCGGTCGGTCGGTCGGTCGGTCGGTCGGTCGGTCGGTCGGTCGGTCTCCTCCTCACCTTCCGCCTCCATGGGTGCATCCTCAGCTGCCTTCTCGTCTCCCTCTCCTTCTCGCTTCACCACCTCCTCCATCTGCTCTCCGTCATCATCTTCTCTTACAACGTTCTCCTCTGCTCCCACCTCTTCGTCTCCACTTCCTTCCTCTTCTCTCTCCGTCCCAGACAGCAAAATGAAGCTGGGCCAGATCCGGGCCGGATGCAGCACAGCAACTGGCGCGGATCCGCCCCGGTGCCTTTTTGCACAACGGCCAATACTTTAGCAGGCCACACCCTGGCCAGAGGCGCGGGGCGGCCCTAGGAGCGGAGGTGATTCCTATGCGGATCTGCCGGACGGTGGGCGGATCCGGCCCAGTGCCAGGTGCTATGAGGGTCTCTCCGCTCGTCACGGTCTCTGATGTAGTGTCCCCTCTTGCCGCCATTAAAGCAAGTAAACTCTGGGCACTCTGTAAAAGCGCGCCCAGGTTTAATGCAGAGTCTGCACACGCCAACTTGTCTGTCGTGGATGACTCTGGACTGCTCTGCACCTCTTAGAGTCTCGCATGTTGAGGAGCAGGGGAGTGAACGGGAGCTGGTGGTTGGAAAAGTACTTTTATGAATCTCGTTCCATCAGCCAATCCTGTTCCAGGCCACATGCGTCGTTTCATTGGCAAAAGCACCTTCCCTCCCCAGTCTTTGCCAGTATCTTCCAGTCCTTCAGAGAGACCGGCAGGTTGATGAAGGACACCACCACGTCAGGGTCTGTGACGTCTCTGGCGTGAATCAGCGTCCCTTTCAGTTTGGACTTCCCGTCCTCGTCCTTCACGGTGACTTCAAAAGTCTTCTCTCCTCTACCTCTGCAACCAACTACCCCCCTCCCCCCCAAGACTCTTTCTTCACCTCCTTCAATATTTCCATGGTGGTAACTCTTTCACCTCCCCCCACCTCCACTTCCACCGCTCAGATTTCTCTCTCCTTTCTCCACCTGCGTCACCACTTCTGTCCGTCCGCCGTCTGTTCGCTCGTTCGTTCCGTTTCCGGTCTCGTGGTATTTTCACCTTTTTATTGCTCTTTCCGTCCTTGTTCTTCTTTCTATTGCTCGTGGCCATGAGTCCCATCCAAAAAAACCAAAAAACGCACGCGCGCACACACGCACACACCCACACACAAGAAAAGTCTCCCGAACAGCAAGAGCTGTCGAGGGGGAAGTCGACTAAAAGCAAGAAACAAAGAAGCAAAAGACTTCGGAAAGAAAAGAAAGAAACAATGAAGTTTTCCGTCGCGCGGTTGTCCAGCGCCGCTTGGCATTGCTGTGGGCGAGTGGGGCGCGTGACGCAGTACTCGCCACGTGCTACCGGCTCAACGCCACTGCTCTCTTACCACTCTACTCGCTTTACTTTTTGGGATGTGGTTTTCACCTGCAGAGAGCGCCCCCTCACGGCGAAGCCCCGCTGGTCAGTTGTGGGCGTGTTGACTATATAGTTTTCCCTCCCTTGTGTACCAGCGCCCAACAGTGTTTTATTTTCACACCAGCTCTAAATGTGTGCGTCACGTGAACATGATTAGTGTAACTAGGAGATTGGCTGACAACCTTTTTAAACACACATGATCAACTATAATACAAGTTCCACGAGACTCGCTGCGGCCTTTCCTGCTTATAAACACCGCTGTTCCATTTCTCTCCGACCGACCAGCCGTCAGATTTTGTTTATATTTAGATACATTTTATTTACATTTTATTTTTATCTATATTTAAATTGGAACATTTTTATTTATTTATTTTATAAGACTTTATTTATATTCAAATAAATACAAACAAGACATATTTATATTCTATTTATTTATTTTATAAGACTTTATTTATATTCAAATAAATACAAACAAGACATATTTATATTCTATTTATTTATTTTATAAGACTTTATTTATATTTAAATAAATACAAACAAGACATATTTATATTCTATTTATTTATTTTATAAGACTTTATTTATATTTAAATAAATACAAACAAGACATATTTATATTCTATTTATTTATTTTATAAGACTTTATTTATATTTAAATAAATACAAACAAGACATATTTATATTCTATTTATTTATTTTATAAGACTTTATTTATATTTAAATAAATACAAACAAGACATATTTATATTCTATTTATTTATTTTATAAGACTTTATTTATATTTAAATAAATACAAACAAGACATATTTATATTCTATTTATTTATTTTATAAGACTTTATTTATATTTAAATAAATACAAACAAGACATATTTATATTCTATTTATTTATTTTATAAGACTTTATTTATATTTAAATAAATACAAACAAGACATATTTATATTCTATTTATTTATTTTATAAGACTTTATTTATATTTAAATAAATACAAACAAGACATATTTATATTCTATTTATTTATTTTATAAGACTTTATTTATATTCAAATAAATACAAACAAGACATATTTATATTCTATTTATTTATTTTATAAGACTTTATTTATATTTAAATAAATACAAACAAGACATATTTATATTCTATTTATTTATTTTATAAGACTTTATTTATATTCAAATAAATACAAACAAGACATATTTATATTCTATTTATTTATTTTATAAGACTTTATTTATATTTAAATAAATACAAACAAGACATATTTATATTCTATTTATTTATTTTATAAGACTTTATTTATATTTAAATAAATACAAACAAGACATATTTATATTCTATTTATTTATTTTATAAGACTTTATTTATGTTTAAATAAATACAAACAAGACATATTTATATTCTATTTATTTATTTTATAAGACTTTATTTATATTCAAATAAATACAAACAAGACATATTTATATTCTATTCATTTATTTTATAAGACTTTATTTATATTTAAATAAATACAAACAAGACATATTTATATTCTATTTATTTATTTAGTTATAGCGATATTTTCATTTCACCTTTTAGTATCGGCTCAACTCACTCGGAACCTCGACGGAGGTGGTACCGAAGAAAGGACCCGGTACCATCCCTAACTTTTGCCCAATGGAAACCCAGAAAAAGCGAGTAGAGTTGAGCAGAGTTTGTCTGCAGTCTAGATTCGATGAGGAGATTGGCTGAAACTTACTTGTCTGCCTGTTAAAGTAGAGACGAGACCCCCCCCGACCCATTCACACACACGACACCCGACGGGCTGCGTTAAAAGGAACTATATTAAAGCCAACGGAGGAAATGAAAGCTCCCAGTAGCACAACATATTACAATGAACAAACACCTTTCCACACACCGAATGTCATATCCCGCTGTTGAGCCACCACTGGCCAACAACACATGACTGGTGGTGTTGTGGTTACACCGCCCCGAGCTGCCCCCTCCCCGGCACGTTCAAGCCACGCCCCCAGCTCGGACGTGCCGGAAACATCCGAGCGCTCGGCTCGCGCTCTGAGGAGACGAGCGCTGCACTGCACCAGGTGTTTGCCATCATCCATCAGGCACACCCGTGGCAATCAGGCAGCCTTCTACAAAAAGCCTCCCAGAACGTCTCTCAGGGCTTCGACGTACTGAACCCTGCGGTAAAGTTCTGACAAGCCCTCCAGCGTTCCGTTTATTCCCCAGTGTCTTATCTTCCTGTCTCTGTTTCCTCCCAAGACTCTCCCTCCACGATTTCCACGGCTCCCCGCGTCTCCCTCGTCCCCAGCGACCTTCACGTTTCTCCCCGGACCTCTCCTGCGATCTCCCCCCTTGTCCCTCTACCTGGACCCCTCCTTTCGGACTCGACTTCCCGGATGTCGGACCTGGACTTTCTCGGACAACCCCTCTTGGATCACGGACTGGACTTTCTCGCCAGGTGCACGCACATTTCTTCAACACCCCCTGGTCATTTACATACCGCACCACACATTGGCTAAAAACACCACACATAGTTATACACGCAAACCACGGGACACCACACATAGTTTATCCACACATCCCACTAACAGAACGCCTTTTTTCACCATACATTTCCCTCCCACAATAAAACCTCCCTTTGTAGCTTTGGAAGTCATCTCGTGTCTGTCTGTCTTGGGTTTCGCCACACGGGTCAGGTTCTGGTGCGCGAGCATAACAGGTGGATCACAAAAACAAAACAAAGAAAACAACACAACAAAACAAACCAAACAAACAAAAAAACATAAAAAAAACAAAAACAAACAAACAAAACCAAACAAGACAAAACCAAACCAGAACAAAAACAAAAACAAACAAAACAAAAACCAAACAAAACAAAACAAAACAAAACAAATCAAAAAACCAAACCAAACAACAAAACCAAACCAAACTAAACAACAAAACAACAAACAACAAAACCAAACCAACAGAAAAGGCCGGCATAGCGAACGTTCAAAGCAGCAGCTCCTCGGCCGGTTCAGGGTTCAGCTCACGAGCTCTACCGATGGGTAACTGACATGATTACTGTTGACACGGAGTTCGGGTCGAAAGGGGGTCGTTTAGTCAACGTATTTCTTCCGAGCCCGGTCCGACGCATCAGCTCCCCGCAGAAGTTCACGGAAAGGATTAGGACTACGCAGACTCGGGAGACCGGGTTGTGTTACCCAGCTCTCTCAACGCCCAACACGCGTTTGAGACCACGGCTCCTAGCCAGACTGGGACCACAGACATTACAGCTTTGCAGGCACCAACAAGCGGCAGGCAGGCAGGCATGGAACCCGAACCAGAGCTGCAGCGTGGCTTGCGTACGGTCCTGGGATCCTGGCCTACGGCTTGGCAGTCCGTGGGCAACTTGCCGTCTTTACTTTAACGAGCTACGTTAACCACGTGACAACAAGACCACGCGGAGCGCATGACGACTCGGAAACTGGCAGCTCGACGAGGACTTCTGTGTGTGTGTGTGTGCGCGCGCGCGCGCGGTGTTATGTATTTATTAAAAAGATATGAAGCATAACTGTCATATTGCCGCCAGAAAACAGTTTGTTCGGAGATCTTTAGTAAATCAGTAATTGTCAAAATGATTTTGGTGTTAGGTTGAGTGACTAAATTGTTGGATTTCTTACATTTACTACATCATTTACTGGATCATTTACTGGATCATTCACTATATCGTTAATTATATTATTTACTAGATCATTTACTATATCGTTTATTATATTATTTACTAGATCATTTACTATATCGTTAATTATATTATTTACTAGATCATTTACTATATCGTTAATTATATTATTTACTAGATCATTTACTATATCGTTTATTATATTATTTACTAGATCATTTACTATATCGTTAATTATATTATTTACTAGATCATTTACTATATCGTTTATTATATTATTTACTAGATCATTTACTATATCGTTTATTATATTATTTACTGGATCATTCACTATATCGTTAATTATATTATTTACTAGATCATTTACTATATCGTTTATTATATTATTTACTAGATCATTTACTATATCGTTAATTATATTATTTACTAGATCATTTACTATATCGTTTATTATATTATTTACTAGATCTAGCTCGACGAGGACTTCTGTGTGTGTGTGTGTGCGCGCGCGCGCGCGGTGTTATGTATTTATTAAAAAGATATGAAGCATAACTGTCATATTGCCGCCAGAAAACAATTTGTTCGGAGATCTTTAGTAAATCTGTAATTGTCAAAATGATTTTGGTGTTAGGTTGAGTGACTAAATTGTTGGATTTCTTACATTTACTACATCATTTACTGGATCATTTACTGGATCATTCACTATATCGTTAATTATATTATTTACTAGATCATTTACTATATCGTTAATTATATTATTTACTAGATCATTTACTATATCGTTAATTATATTATTTACTAGATAATTTACTATATCGTTTACTATATCGTTTACTAGATCATTTACTATATCGTTTATTATATTATTTACTAGATCATTTACTATATCGTTTATTATATTATTTACTAGATCATTTACTATATCGTTTATTATATTATTTACTAGATCATTTACTATATCGTTAATTATATTATTTACTAGATCATTTACTATATCGTTAATTATATTATTTACTAGATCATTTACTATATCGTTTATTATATTATTTACTAGATCATTTACTATATCGTTAATTATATTATTTACTAGATCATTTACTATATCGTTTATTATATTATTTACTAGATCTAGCTCGACGAGGACTTCTGTGTGTGTGTGTGTGCGCGCGCGCGGTGTTATGTATTTATTAAAAGGATATGAAGCATAACTGTCATATTGCCGCCAGAAAACAATTTGTTCGGAGATCTTTAGTAAATCTGTAATTGTCAAAATGATTTTGGTGTTAGGTTGAGTGACTAAATTGTTGGATTTCTTACATTTACTACATCATTTACTGGATCATTCACTATATCGTTTACTATATCTTTTACTAGCCCATTTACTATATCATGTACTATATATTTTACTAGATTACTTACTGTATCGTTTACTATATCTTTCACTATATCTTTCACTATATCGTTTACTAAATCGTTTACTATATCGTTAATTATATTATTTACTAGATCATTTACTATATCGTTTACTAGATCATTTACTATATCGTTTATTATATTATTTACTAGATCATTTACTATATCGTTAATTATATTATTTACTAGATCATTTACTATATCGTTTAGTAGATCATTTACTATATCGTTAATTATATCATTTACTAGATCATTTACTTTTATAAATTTATTTCTGATTTTTCCCTTTTTTTCTCCCAATTTAGTGGCCAATCGATCCCTATTTTAATTCAAACACCCACCCTCGCACTGTCTGCGTTCGCCAACTGCATCTCTCCGGCCGGCAGTCTCGAAGGAGACCGCCTCCCCACTTCCGTGACAAGGCGACTCCAAGCCGAACCACTGTTTTTCCGACACACACAGACAGAGACGCATTCACGTGACGAACACAAGCCGACTCCGCCCCCCTCCCGAAGACAGCGTTGCCAATGATACTAGATCATTTACTATATCGTTAATTATATTATTTACTAGATCATTTACTATATCGTTTATTATATTATTTACTAGATCATTTACTATATCGTTTATTATATTATTTACTAGATCATTTACTATATCGTTAATTATATTATTTACTAGATCATTTACGATATCGTTTAGTAGATCATTTACTATATCGTTAATTATATTATTTACTAGATCATTTACTATATCGTTTATTATATTATTTACTAGATAATTTAATATATCGTTTACTATATCGTTTACTAGATCATTTACTATATCGTTAATTATATCATTTACTAGATCATTTACTATATCGTTTATTATATTATTTACTAGATCATTTACTATATCGTTTATTATATTATTTACTAGATCATTTACTATATCGTTTACTATATCGTTTACTAGATCATTTACTATATCGTTTATTATATTATTTACTAGATCATTTACTATATCGTTAATTATATTATTTACTAGATCATTTACTATATCGTTTATTATATTCTTTACTTGATCATTTACTATATCGTTTATTATATCATTTACTAGATCATTTACTATATCGTTTATTATATTATTTACTAGATCATTTACTATATCGTTAATTATATTATTTACTAGATCATTTACTATATCGTTTATTATATTATTTACTAGATCATTTACTATATCGTTTATTATATTATTTACTAGATCATTTACTATATCGTTAATTATATTACTTACTGGAACATTTACTATATCGTTTACTATCTCGTCTACTAGATCATTTACTATATCGTTAATTATATTATTTACTAGATCATTTACTATATCGTTAATTATATTATTTACTAGATCATTTACTATATCGTTAATTATATTATTTACTAGATAATTTACTATATCGTTTACTATATCGTTTACTAGATCATTTACTATATCGTTTATTATATTATTTACTAGATCATTTACTATATCGTTTATTATATTATTTACTAGATCATTTACTATATCGTTAATTATATTTACTAGATCATTTACTATATCGTTTATTATATTATTTACTAGATCATTTACTATATCGTTAATTATATTATTTACTAGATCATTTACTATATCGTTTATTATATTATTTACTAGATCTAGCTCGACGAGGACTTCTGTGTGTGTGTGTGTGTGCGCGCGCGCGCGCGGTGTTATGTATTTATTAAAAGGATATGAAGCATAACTGTCATATTGCCGCCAGAAAACAATTTGTTCGGAGATCTTTAGTAAATCTGTAATTGTCAAAATGATTTTGGTGTTAGGTTGAGTGACTAAATTGTTGGATTTCTTACATTTACTACATCATTTACTGGATCATTTACTGGATCATTCACTATATCGTTTACTATATCTTTTACTAGCCCATTTACTATATCATGTACTATATATTTTACTAGATTACTTACTGTATCGTTTACTATATCTTTCACTATATCTTTCACTATATCGTTTACTAAATCATTTACTATATCGTTTATTATATTATTTACTAGATCATTTACTATATCGTTAATTATATTATTTACTAGATCATTTACTATATCGTTAATTATATTACTTACTGGATCATTTACTATCTCGTTTACTATCTCGTTTACTAGCTCGTTTCTAAGTGTTTGTGTTTGTTCTCAGAGGGAAGCATGACTGACTCCCGTGTTGAGCGCGCTGTTGCTGTTTGCAAGAAGGTTGTGAGCAGCTCCTCGTTCAGTTGGAGGAGTAGGAGGAGAGACCTGGCTACAGCACAGAAGGAGCTTAACATCCCTGCGGCGCACCAGCTGATCACAGAGTCCCCTACCAGGTGGGGGTCCAGGCAGAAGACGACTGAGCGGGTGCTGGAGCAGGAGCGAGCAATTTCTCAAATCTCGGCCTCAGACCAAAAAACAAAAACATACCAGGCACCTCGTTTTGACCTGGCAAGACCTGGCAGTCCTCGAGTCAGTGCACCAGGCTCTGAAACCCCTGGTGGAATTCACAGACGCGTTATCAGGTGAGGACTACGTCACTGTGTCCTATGTGGAGTCTGTGCTGCAACTCTTCATCTCTTCTGAGCGCACACCTCACCCCTGTCACACCGCCCTCATACATATCCTGCACCACCTTTACCTACTTCTCTGCCGCTCCTGACTCCCTCATACAACACCACGCCTCCTCTCTCGGCACCCTGTGGTATGCTCCCTAAACCCGCAGACACAAGGAGGTCACTCCCATCACACACCCAGATGTGTACACAGAATTCATGGAAGGAGGCTTCTCAGTCCAACTGGGCTCCACCAATCCCTTTGGCCGAATCCCTGTTGACCAAGCTATAGAAGAAACGGTGAACAAAGACACCCAAACAGCTGGAGGGACAAAGGGATTCAGCTTGAAGCCAGGAGCTGTGACCAAATATTATCTCACAGCTGAGTATAGAGGCATGTACCTCAGACAGCTGAGAGACCTGACAGGTCAAGGCAGGTGCAAATGGTCTCATCCAGATCTACAGAGTCCAAGGATCAAGAGAGATGAAGCAGATGTCCAGTCTCTCATGGACCTTATGGAGAATAACTGGCTCAATCCTATGTCCGCTGATGAGATTGATTTGGTTAGCCTCTCCACTGGCAACATGGCTCCACCTGATGTGACCATAGATCTCTTGAGAGCTCTTGAGAAAGGAGAAGAGGCCTACCAAGCATTCCAGCAAACAAGGTTAGATGCAGACCCACCACCTGTGAAATTCCACGACAAGATGACCAAGCAAAGTCTGAAAACATTCTCCAATGTCAGCACAAAACAAGCTCATGGAAAGAAAGCACAGGATGTGGTTCTGAAGGCAGATAGAAACCTTTTCAGTCACATGATCCTGGTGGCTGAAAGCAGGAAGGTGAATCTGAAGGATGTCCTTGCCTACCCATTGGGCCCACTACCATGGGCACTGGCAAATGCTGATGGGTCCTTACGAAAGACAAACAAGGCTGCACTTGCCAGAGAGCTTGAAAAGAATGTATCTCCTGCAGAAGACATCCCAATCCCATCTACTTCCATCATTGATGGGATGAGCCTGGTCCAAAAAATGAATGGCAACAACAAAACCTTTGCACAGGTGGCAGAGTCAGCCTTGACCCAGGTCCTCCATGAGGGAGCACAGAGTGGGAGGATTGATGTTGTTTTTGATGTCTATCACCAGACTTCGATCAAAGATGCTGAACGACTGAACCGGGGTGGAGACATCACTCTCCAGTACAAGAATCTTGCAGGGGGACACCACGTCCAGCAGTGGAGAAAATTTCTGTGCAGTTCCTCCAACAAGACCAGTCTCATCAAGTTTCTGGTGGAAGAGTGGAAACTCCCACGATACAGAGCTATGCTGCATGGCAAGGTGTTGTACATGACCTGTGAGGAAACCTGCTACAAGTTGACAGAAGATGGGTGTGAGGAAGCAGCAGAACTGCACTCCACACATGAAGAAGCTGACACCCGTCTGCTCCTGCATGCACTGCATGCAGCAAATGCGGGCTCAAAGTCAGTTATCATCACAGCTGAGGACACTGATGTCATGGTGCTTTGTCTTGGCTTCCAGAAGGACATCACCTGTCCCATCTACCAGAAGTGTGGGACTCAGAACCGCACACGGTTTGTCGACATCACCAAACTGGCAAGTTCACTTGGAGACAGCATCTGTGACAGCCTAATTGGCTTACATGCCTTCACAGGCTGCGACACTGTCAGTGCATTCGCTGGTCGAGGGAAGCTGAATGCCCTGAAGATAGTGAGAAAGCACACTTCCTGCCAAGAGACTTTTAGTCAACTGGGACAGACATGGAATGTGAGTGATGAGCTGTTCCAGAAAATTGAGCAGTTCACCTGTCGGATGTATGTTGCTAATAGCAGCACTGCTGAGGTGAACAAACTGCGTTACCAGCTCTTCTGCACCAAAAGGGGAGAGGTTGAGTCCAGCCAGCTGCCACCATGTAGAGACTGTCTCTTTATGCATGTTCAACGAGCCAACTATCAGGCAGCAATATGGAAGTGCTGTCTGCAGGCTAACCCTGTGGTGCCAAGCCCTACTGAGTATGGATGGACAGACGATGAAGGCAAGCTGGCCATTTACTGGATGCGCTCCCCACCTGCACCAGATGTGGTCTTGGAAATGCTAACATGCAAGTGTGTGCATTCATGCAAAATGCCAAGCTGCATGTGCCTGTCAAATGGACGTCCATGCACAGACATGTGCAGGTTACAGACCTGCAGTAACCAAAAACAGCAGGATGGTCCAGAACTGGACTTTGAACTTGGGGAGTCAGATGATGAGAGAAACGAGCAGTTTGATGAATGACAGTGTGATGATTCTGATGGTATTACTGTGGTAGTAGTCTATTGATGCACAGGATGTTGATTCTGGACTTGGTTACCCAGAGCTTGATAACAATAATGTAACCATATTCACATATACCCATTACCCTACCCATTACCATTACATATACCCACTAATGATATGGGATTACATGTATCATTGACTAAGTATATGTAAATGTCAATGTTGTTTAAAATATTAAAATAGTTCATTACCTCACTATGGTATTCCTTTTTATCATGTATTTTGATTGTGTATTTAAACAAATGTATAGAGACCAGTTTGTGACCTAACTGGCTTTGGTCTAGTTCTCATTTAAGGTTCACAATCACCTCACACAATGAAATAGTAATGGGTATATTATACATTTCCTGAATCTTTACAGTCCTGTGAGTATTCCAGTTTTTGTGTTTTGTGTCCCTGATATTCCTAGATGCCACAGGGCTAAAAGAAAGTATATAGTTTAGGCGAACATTGCAGAAAGATGTGTGTTATTGACGGGTTGAAGAGCTCAAGTGACCTCTATCTTTGTGAGAAATATCCACAACAGGGCTTGAACGAAAGCTAAGAAGGTCCCCTTTAAAATGATACCAAAGACAATATTATAGAACATTGAAAAATGTCCTGACCATGAGGCTAAACCAGGATATGCACCAGCGTCTAAAATGCAGTTTAGTTTAGCGGGTGGTTAACTTCATGAGCTGATAACTGTGATACAGCTGCCACTCAGGAATGGTTATCATACCAAAATATCATCTACAGACATGGATCCTTTCAACAATTATAAGTAAGTTTTGCCACCTTGAGTGTACCGAAATATCGTCTGGCCCATGGACTAATCTCACAGTGGACATTATGAGTCCTCGACTTCGTGTGTGAACTCGGCTATGTCATCTTCTCCACAGGCTCAGCGTTCCTCTGCTGCTCAGCGCCAAAACCAACATGATCCTCAGCGGTGGGCTGAGTGTGTGTGTGTGTGTGTGTGTGTGTGTGTGTGTGTGTGTGTGTGAGTGGAATGTGGATGGGAGTGGAACGTGTGGATGGGAGTGGAACGTGTGGATGGGAGTGGAACGTGTGGATGGGAGTGGAACGTGTGGATGGGAGTGGAACGTGTGGATGGGAGTGGAATGTGAATCAGGCAAGTCTCAAGTCTATTTTAGCAGCATGTCAATGTTGCAGCAAGGGGGGGATACCACATCACACCTGGTTTCCCCGCACGTAATAATAATCAATCAATCTTATGCAGCGCTTCTCTAGCACTCAAAGTCGCTTTACAATAAATGGAGTGAAACAAGACGACAGATGAACATAACACAGACATACAGGGGTGGATGGGAAGGGGGGGGGCAGACATACAGGGGTGGATGGGAAGGGGGGGGGCAGACATACAGGGGTGGATGGGAAGGGGGGGGCAGACATACAGGGGTGGATGGGAAGGGGGGGGGCAGACATACAGGGGTGGATGGGAAGGGGGGAGGCATACAGGGGTGGATGGGAAGGGGGGGGCAGACATACAGGGGTGGATGGGAAGGGGGGGGGCAGACATACAGGGGTGGATGGGAAGAGGGGGGACAGACATACAGGGGTGGATGGGAAGGGGGGGGGGCAGACATACAGGGGTGGATGGGAAGGGGGGGGGCAGACATACAGGGGTGGATGGGAAGAGGGGGGACAGACATACAGGGGTGGATGGGAAGGGGGGGGGCAGACATACAGGGGTGGATGGGAAGAGGGGGGGCAGACATACAGGGGTGGATGGGAAGGGGGGGGCAGACATACAGGGGTGGATGGGAAGGGGGGGGGCAGACATACAGGGGTGGATGGGAAGGGGGGGGGCAGACATACAGGGGTGGATGGGAAGAGGGGGGACAGACATACAGGGGTGGATGGGAAGGGGGGGGGCAGACATACAGGGGTGGATGGGAAGGGGGAGGCAGACATACAGGGGTGGATGGGAAGGGGGGGGCAGACATACAGGGGTGGATGGGAAGGGGGAGGCAGACATACAGGGGTGGATGGGAAGGGGGGGGGCAGACATACAGGGGTGGATGGGAAGGGGGGGGGCAGACATACAGGGGTGGATGGGAAGGGGGGGGCAGACATACAGGGGTGGATGGGAAGGGGGGGGCAGACATACAGGGGTGGATGGGAAGGGGGGCTACGAGAGGGAGAAGCAGCAGCCACACCACCCCAGCAGTATCTCCCACTGGGACAGATACACAGGGCAAGAAAAACAATCACATGAATCACAGATGCAGGTGGAGCGCTCAGTCCCCAGCCTGCCCCAGACCAGGGGTGGACGAGAGGACGGGGAGGGGGGGGGGAGGGGCACGAGAAGGTAATGGAAAAAAGTGTGTCTTGAGACGGGATTGGAAGAGTGGGAGGGATTCTGAGTCTCTAATTATTTGGGGAAATGATTTCCAGACCCCGGAGCTGCTCTGGAGAAGGCTGAGTCACCAAAGCTGCGGAGTTTGGACCTGGGGCCGGAGAGAAGGGAGGCTGAGGTGGATCTGAGGGACCGAGAGGGTTGGTAGGGGCAGAGGAGATAGGTGAGGTGTGGGGGAGCCAGTTTGTGAAGGGCTTTATATGTAAGAACCAGGAGGAGGTCTTTTAGGACTGGGGTGATGTGGTGCCAGGATTTGGTGAAAGTTAAAAGTCGGGCGGATGCGTTCTGGACCAGTTGGAGTCTCTTGACAGAGCTAGCACTGATGCTGTAGAGGAGTGAGCTGCAGTAATCAAGGCGGGAGGAGGTGAAGGCATGGATCAGCATCTCAGCAGCAGGGCGAGTCAGAGAGGATCTTATTTTTCCAATGTTGCGAAAGTGGTGGACGGAGGATTTGACCATGTGGCGGATATGTGGCTCCAGGGAGAGGGTGGGATCGGTAGGCTATCTTATAAAGAATGACACCCACACGAGTTGCTCAGTGCAGCCAAGTATAGTCAAAGTGATGTAACATGTTCCTGAGCGCGGGTCATGTGTATCTAAGGTAAACTAGTGGATAGCCGATGGCATCGATCTATCTAGACCCGTAACGTCCTCCTTTTCCAAGTATAAACACATACACATGAAGTTAGTGCAAAATAAAATTACTTTCATATACGAACAACCAATAACAGTGCAACAGCAGTAAATCTCTTCCTATCCCATCCCAGTGTAATAACCACAGTAGCGTATGATAACATTTCTCCTCTTTTCCCCCTCTCTCCCACATAGCAACCATCAACATTATTCAGATTACATAGTGAGTTTCAGTGGAGGTTTAGACAGCCGTCCAACCCTTGTGTAAGTGTGTCCATCCGAACGCGGAGCGCCAACAGGAGTAGATGGCGCCTTGGGCATGGACCTGATGGGGCTCGGCTCGAACACAGCCTGAGGGGTCTCAATGACAGTTTCTGTAGCTGGATCCCCGTCCGGTGTGTGTGCCGCAGCGGGTTCAACAGGATCGTGCGCGGCTCGTGCAGCTGGCTCAGCCACTCTGAGATCGATCCTGTTACGACGGTACAGGGAGCCATCAACGTCCACAAGATAAGACCTCGGCGCAACCCTGCGGAGACAAGTTCCGACTCTCCAGCGGCCAGTGTTATCACCTGGCAGGGGCTTCATCCGTACGACTTCCCCAATTTCAAGTGCCGGCAATTCACGGGCAGATCTGTCATAGAAGGATTTGGCGAGTTGCTTCCTGTGGCGCGGCTTTTCAGTGACGCCCACGACAACAGCTGGTTCCAGGAGCTTGCTTGCCGCCGGGATGCGATATTATGAACCCTACATAGGCCTCGCCAAGACCCGCCCTACTCTGTCTGTGATTGGCTAACCCTATCCCTAACCCCACCCTAACCCTAACCTTAACCAACCTAACCAACGGAGGCAACGAGTACTAGCCAATCAGAGGCATCGGGTCTTGGCGTGGCCATAGTAGGATTCTGGGTCTTGGCGAGGCCTATGTAGGGTTCATAATATCGCCGCCGGGATGGACGTCTTCAACGGGCGGGACATGAGGCGTTGTGCTGGGCTGCTGCCCATGTTTTCCGTAGGTGTGTTCCTCCAGTGAAGCACGGCTTTCCAGGGGTCTTCGCCATCATGCGCGGCCTTACGCAGAAGAGTTTTTTACAATCTTCACGGCCGACTCGGCCTTGCCATTCGCTTTCGGGTGTCTGGGAGAGGAGGTCACGTGCTCAAATTCCCACTCGGAAGCGAGTGTGGTACCACGAGTGTGTCTCAGCACGTGAAATGCCCCACTACAACCAGGCCAGACGCACGTGACTTCGGCTGCTTCGTTTTCCAAATCAAAAAAAAAAAAAAAGAAAAAAATTAAAAAAAAAAAAAAGTCTAAAAATGGGAAGAGATGACAGCCGCGGTAACACATTACAGCAACAATGACGCGGCCCAGTTGGCGCGGCTGAGAAGTTCGGATTCAGAAAACTCGTTAACACACTTGATCCAAAGCACGTGTTTCGTGTTAGTCGCGCATTGTCGGCTGAGAAAGCTGCACCGGAGTGGTGGACTTCCGCGAGAGAAAGCTTGGCCCACAACTACCGACTTGTGGTCCAGCAGGACGTGAGAGTCACAGCTGCGCTTCACTCGCCGCACGTCACGAAGTGGGAGTGGAAGAGTTCGCCCATTCAAACCCAGTGTTTTCCGGGGGGGAGGGCGGGGGGGGGCGGAGTCGATGAAGCAGCAGCAAGCAGGGGGCGGAGTCGGTTTGTTTTTACTATATAAAGCAGGCAAGCGGAGGACGCGGTGGTGAGCGGAGGACGCGGTGGTGAGAGGAGGACACGGTGGTGAGAGGAGGACGCGGTGGTGAGAGGAGGACACGGAGGTGAGAGGAGGACGCGGTGGTGAGAGGAGGACACGGAGGTGAGAGGAGGACACGGTGGTGAGCGGAGGACACGGTGGTGAGAGGAGGACACGGTGGTGAGCGGAGGACACGGTGGTGAGAGGAGGACGCGGAGGTGAGAGGAGGACGCGGTGGTGAGAGGAGGACGCGGTGGTGAGAGGAGGACGCGGTGGTGAGAGGAGGACGCGGTGGTGAGAGGAGGACACGGTGGTGAGAGGAGGACGCGGTGGTGAGAGGAGGACGCGGTGGTGAGAGGAGGACGCGGTGGTGAGAGGAGGACGCGGTGGTGAGAGGAGGACGCGGTGGTGAGAGGAGGACGCGGTGGTGAGAGGAGGACGCGGTGGTGAGCGGAGGACACGGTGGTGAGAGGAGGACACGGTGGTGAGAGGAGGACGCGGAGGGAACCGCGGGGAAAACATTCAGTAAGGACAGGTACGCGTCTGAATCTGGGGTTGTAGATTTGAACTAAATGCAAAAAATGAAACGGAACATGCCGCGTCCCGAGACCGGGGGTCTGCCAGACCGGAAGTCGGCAGACCCCCGGTCCCCGCTGTTACCTGCCGCGCGGCCTGCATTGCACCCTGCCCTAACGCTCATCCCCGCGTGTGGTGGGTCCACGGGTCGGTGGGTCCACGTTGTTTTTTCGGGCTGGGCCCGACCGGGCCCCGTGGTCCAGGTCTGGGTCCAAGAGGCGGCCCCGGTTTCCCTTTTCTATGCGGGGGCGGGGGGGGGGCTGTAACTCTGCTGTCTGTTTTGTTATGTTTTGGGGAAACCCGGACTGGCTGCTTACGGTGGGAAGGAGCCAGTTGAGGTGGTTCGGGTCTCTGATCAGGACGCCTACTGGGCGCCTTCCTTTGGAGGGTTACCGGGCACGGCCAACTGGGAGGAGACCCCGGGGTAGACCCAGAACTCGCTGGAGGGACTACATGTCCAGTCTGGCCTGGGAACACCTTGGGCGCCCCCAGGAGGAGATGGGGGGCGTTGCTGGGGAGAGGGAGGTCTGGAGTGGCCTACTTACCCTGCTGCCACTGCGACTCCACCCGGGAGAAGCGGCTGATGATGAATGAATGAATGAATGAATGAGACTGAACGTGAGAGTCTGGGGTACTGTCGGCTAGTCCTTTATCTGGTAAGGGCACCGGGTTAAACCACTTGTATTATAATCAGGGTTAGCGTTACGGGTTTTGTTCCATTCACATCACAACCTTCAACAAGTAGAGACAAACAAACAAACACACAAACAAAGAAACACACACAGGTCGGTCTGGGCGACACGGTGGTGCAGTGGTTAGCGCGGTCACCTCACATCAAGGAGGGCCTGGGTTCGAGCCCCAGGGTGGTCCAACCTTTGGGGTCGTCCTCTGCGTGGAGTTTGCATGTTGCCTGTGTGGGTTTCCTCCCACAGTCCGAAGACATGTAGGTCAGGTGGATCTGCCGTACTGAATTGTCCCTAGTGTGTGTGTGTGTGTGTGTGTGTGTGGTGTGGTGGCGGGCCCCCCCCCCTGTGGTGGCAGGGGGGCCCCGCCCTGTGTGACAGTCTGGCGGCCTGTCCAGGGTGTCTCCCCGCCTGCCGCCCAGTGACTGCTGGTCGGATGTTGGTCTTGGTTTCTGAAGTCACGTCTTTGGTTTTGATCCTAAACATTTTTGGCAGGCGCGGACCCCCGCGCGAGGAGGGGGGGGACCGGTTCCGTCTCATTCCAGCCGCGTTTTGCAGTTCTGGGCTTTAGAAACGGCAGAGCAGCGCCGTCATCATGATGCGGATGCTGCGGATGCTGCGGATGGCGTCCTCCCACACACACCGAGCTGAGGGTCGTCGGAGCGTCGTCCCGTATTCAGAGCGGTTTCCTGCAGGCCTCTTTCATGTCATCACTGGGTCTTGTTGGAACCGGCTCATCTTTAGCACGTACGCTGTTTTACCCTGGGTAGAAACCCAGTATTTCTACTGTTTTGTTCTTGATAAGTCGCCGCGCCACTGCACTAACAGAATAGAACAGGACACAACAGAATAAAATGGAACAGAATAGAGTAGAATAGAATAGAATAAAATAGTACAGAACAGAATAAGATAGAACATAATAGAGTAGAATAGAACAGAATAGAATAAAATGACACAGAATAGAGTAGAATAAAATAGAACAGAACAGAATAGAATAAAATAGCACAGAATAAAATAGAACAGAACAAGAATAAAATACAGTAGAGTAGAATAGAATAGGAATCAGGAAGAGTTTATTGTCGTTTCCTTCTGGTACTTGCGTAAAGAAAAGAAACCAAATTTCGTTTCACCCAGCCCACAGCACGTGCGACACAAAAGATAAACACACACACCCAAAACTTCCAAAAACGACACCACCAAAAAACATACAAAAACAGAAGAAAACAACAACAACACCACACAAACAGCTAACAACACAGTCCACTCAGATCAACACAGTCCAAAGAACCCCTGTCCAGAGAGCGAGGGCCAGCCAGGCTGCCTGTCGGAACTGCGGGCCTGCACGGGCTAGCGGTCAGCCTAGCCTGCCCTGCTTCGGCGTCCCGTCAGACCGCCATCGGTGCTTCGTTTTCGGGCGCAGCTCCAGGCAAGGCCGTGGTCTTTGGGCCCACCGGACGCGGCAGGCCAATCTCTCCCAGCCATCAAACGAAAAAATGAATGTAAGATCAGAATAAAACCTTCACAAACGACACAGACTTACACGCAGACATGGACAAAGACGCAAACGTGAGTTCGCGCCGCCATCTTCTCACACCGGAAGCCACAATAGAATAGAATAAAAATAGAACAAATAGAATAGAATTGAACAGAATTGAATAGGGCGGCACGGTGGTGGTTCAATGCGTTCATGAGCAACACTGTGTGTGTGTGTGTGTGTGTGTGTGTGTGTGTGTGTGTGTGTGTGTCTTGCTTGTGCCCAGGACAAGATGAGCTGTTGGGTGAGTGGTGAGTGGGCCAGGACCACTCACCACTCACCCAATCAGAAAGTGAAGCTGTGCTGTGTGGTGGTCGTGCTGTAGTGCGTGACCAAGCCCAACATCTACCACTTAACACACCATCACGTCTATTCTATTCTATTCTATTCTATTCTATTCTATTCTATTCTAGTTAGTGCAGTGGCGCGGTCACTTATCAAGAACAAAACAGCGACTTTGAGTGTTAGAAAAGCGCTATATAAGTTTAATTTATTATTATTATTATTAGAAATACTGGGTTCCTACCCAGGGTAAAACAGCGTACGTGCTAAAGATGAGCCGGTTCCAACAAGACCCAGAGATGACATGAAAGCGGCCTGCAGGAAACCACTCTGAATACGGGACGACACTCCAACGACCGCTGTTGCTCTGCCCTTTCTAAAGCCCAGAACTGCAAAACGCGGCTGGAATGAGACAGAACCGGTTCCCCTCCTCCTCGCGCGGGGGTGCGCGCCTGCCAAGAATGTTTGGGATCAAAAACGACATGACGAAGTCGCGTGGCGCGTTAAACATGAGTTTAAACACACCACGTGACTTCAAAAAAAAATAAAGACCAACATGTTTTTTTATCTGTACTTGTTCAATATTGTAGTGTGAACGGAACAAAAACATGATGCTAACCCTAATAGCAAATATTTGTCGTGGTTTAACGACTACAAATACTTATCAGATAAAGAATTAGGAAATCGTAAAAAAAAAAAAAGTTTTTTCTAACTTATATTTAATGGATTTTGCATTCTACAATTCACAGAATCAATAAAAATATAAATTCAATATTGTAATGTGACTAATAAAATATAAAATAAAAAAAATATAAATATTGTAATGTGACTAAAATATAAAATATAAAAATATAAATATTGTAATGACTAATAAAATATGAAATAAAAAAGATAAATACTGTAATGTGACTAATAAAATGTGAAAAAAAAATATTGTAATGTCACTAATAAAATATAAAATAAGAAATATAGATATTGTAATGTCACTAATATTGTAATGTGACTAAAATATAAAAATATAAATTTTAATGACTAATAAAATATGAAATAAAAAAGATAAATACTGTAATGTGACTAACAAAATGTGAAATAAAAAATATAAATATTGTAATGTCACTAATAAATATTGTAATGTGACTAATAAAACAAAATATAAATTCAATATTATAATGTCTGTTATCTGGGTTAGGTTATCATAGGTTATCAAAGAAAAGGCCTCCAGGCTCTTTCAAATAAAAAGTGTTTTTTTTTTTTTGGTTTGTTTTTTTAATTGTACTTGGCCAATTACCCCACTCTTCCGTCCCGGTCTCTGCTCCACCCCCTCTGCTGATCCGGGGAGGGCTGCAGACTACCACATGCCTCCTCCCATACATGTGGAGTCACCAGCCGCTTCTTTTCACCTGACGGTGAGGAGTTTCACCAGGGGGATGTAGCGCGTGGGAGGATCACGCTATTCCCCCCAGCCCCCCCCCGAACAGGTGCCCCGACCGACCAGAGGAGGCGCTAGTGCAGTGACCAGGACACATACCCACATCCGGCTTCCCACCCGCAGACACGGCCAATTGTGTCTGTAGGGACGCCCAACCAAGCCGGAGGTAATTCCCTTCCGGTCTATTCCGTTGCCTACCAACATGGGATCACCGGTTCGAATCCCCGTGTTACCTCCGAGGGACTGAGATCACTCATAGGCACAAAAAAAAAAAAGCAACACTAACCTCATGACATCAAGATGAGTGATATCACACACAAATCAGTGTTTTTGGAGAACAAAACATCGTCCCTGGTGTCGGCCCGCCATTTTAACACGACACATCACGTGCACAACCACACAATGCGAGTGTTAAGAGGCGGGGGTCATTTCACGTGTTTCTGTGACAGATTTACACTCTGCACTTCTACAAACACCAGCCGGGGTAATCTCCAGTGTTTTCTGTGTGTGTATTTTGTTAATATACTTACTTTTAATTTTCCAGATACCAGAATGATGTCTTTGATAAGTGGACTCTTCCTGAAGAGGATTTTTGTGAACAATCTTTTCTTCTTCTCCGTCTCGATCATCTGTCTGCATCCCGGCCACTCGGACAGGGGTAACACTTTATATGTACCTTCAACGTAATAGTTTAATATGCCCGTCCGTCCATCCGTCCATCCATCCACTATCCAAACCGCTTATCCTGCTCTCGGGGTCGGGGGATGCTGGAGCCTATCCCAGCAGCCACTGGGCGGTGTTTAGTATGTACAGTCAATTCCAGTTAACCCAGAGATCACATTTACAAATAACCGATACTGACCAACGTGGTGAACAACATTGACTGACTGACTGACTGACTGACTGACTGACTGAATGAACGAGTGAATAAGTGAATAATTGATTGAATCAACAGAAAGAACTGTTCGAATAATTTTTGACAAACCCTAAAAGCACGTGACAGAAACAACACAGGGCACATCAGTAAAGAAGACTAGATGGATATATGGACAGATGGATGGACAGATGGATGGACAGACAGACAAATGGACAGTGAGCAACTTCTGTTTTCCAGGTGGAGCTCAGTCTGTGATTGCCTTGCTGGGCGAAGACGTCATTCTACCGTTTACACTGAATCCTCCAGAAGATGCCCGTAAACTAACGGTGGAATGGTCCAGAGACGACTTCCAACCAAAGTATGTTCATATTAGCCAGGATGGACGGGACCAGTACCTTCAGAAGAATCCTTGGTTTAAAGAGAGGACAGTCCTGCCAGTAGAGAGACTGGAACGCGGGGACGTCTCTCTGAAACTGTTACAGGTTAAGCTCCATGACGAGGGAGCCTACCGCTGTACTATCCACCATATGGAAAACGGGAAGGCAGTCATCAAGCTCATTTTAGGTAAGGAGATCAACGGGAAAGTATTAGATCAAATCAAAACTAACTGCAGTTTTGTTTTTTAATTCCCACAAGTAAGAATGGGCAGTAATTGGGTGTGTAGCTAGGGGATAATCCACTCCCAGTTAACGCACGATGCGCAGGCGCAAAGAACCACCCGACGCGAAGGCATACGCTGGAGTGGATGGTTCCGCTTATACCAGGGTCACTTACCAAAAACAATTAAAATTAAAGCACTCACCTATTATTATTGTTATTATGATTGTTGTTGTTGAATGTTTTGGACTCAGAAGTAAAAGGTTATGGCGTTAAAGTTAGCCGCTTAGCTAACTTCGAATGTTCACCGGGACTGAAACTGATTCGGCGTGTTGTTATGGACATGAACTACGTGTGTATTATAAGTTATAATGTACACTCTCCAACCAATCAGAGTCCAGCATTCTCTGTTACCATGGTATGATATTGTGGCGAGCTGGCGTGGACGAATCAGTGAGTTAGAGATCTCTTTTCCGCCAGGAGCGCTCCTGTATCCTGTCCCTCCCCATGGCTGCCGAACAATGGCGTCCCCTAACGACGTCACTCTGGAACACACAAATGACAGTCATGGTGCTACAGTCAGTCAGTCAGCCGGTCAGTCAGTGAAATGGTCGTCTACCCTGTCCGGGTCGACCACTAATCAGAACACGAAGTTATTTGTTATTCGGTATTCGTCCGCCGCAGCGACGGTGACCATCTAGTCCTCCTGTGATGGACGGCTGATGACTTGCGCGATGATTGAAGTGAGGAAGAGCTGCGCTTCATCAACCTCACTGTTATTTATCCGCATATCATACAGCAGAAACGACACGACTGCTCAGTAACCGTCTACATCAGCTCCCTTTATCGCCCTCTGTCTTTTTTTACATGTTCTTACTTTCCCCTTCTACTGCCCCCCCCCAATGGGCGGCGGACTAACTACAAGATATAACACCCACTCTCTGTTCCGAGGCCACCTACTACCAGTGGCAAGACTAAGCGAGACGACTGGCAATGGAGAGGGATGCAGATTTTTCCTCAGGGTGTCTGTGAATGTTCTCATTCATCCAGGTCATGGTTCTCCAAAGGAGGTGAATCAAGTGCAACTGGACTTGGTATATATCTGTGAAGACGTTTCGCCTCTCATCCAAGAGGCTTCCTCAGTTCGTGCCTTTCTGACTAGCTTGGTCTAGTCAGAAATTCCCCACTAAATGAGATGTGAAATATTTCAGGAATTCTCATTTGAAAACTAGTTTAGGTTTGATATAATAATAGAGGACTGCATTGGGATTAGGATCCCGTGGAACCCAACGCCAATCTTGCGGGAGCGAGCTGTTTTACCTTTGCAGCCGGTGGGAGTGGGTGGTCAAAAAACAAACGGCGGGTCCTGGGATTTAGCTAGCGTTAACCAGAAGGATGGAGTCATCAAATGAAAGAAAATCAGATCAGGTCATTGCCAGAGCTGTCGCATGGGCTCTGCGAAGTGGGTGACCGCACAGGGCTTTGAACCTGGCCTGCACTCCTGCAGTTTGTTTCTATATACTAGGTGTACTTAGTGCACTAGCATGAATGTAATTATGCACTAGAGTGTAATTTCATTGTTATCACCGACAGGTATGCATCTCTTCATTAATACTACACAGTAATAGGACGTGTTTCCCGTCCAGGATGGGAGAAATCCATGGAACTCTATTGTGGAGGCCTGAATGGTCAGAACGTTTGCGGGAGTAGGATTAAGAAACCGGTCCCGTGCAGGGCTCTGCTTTACGTTACCCAACAGCTCAGTGTGATGAGCCTCAGCTGGACTCTTAAACATTGTATTTTGCATATGTAAGCAGATATGGTGAAACAATGCGACAGGCATGGGCGTCCAGCTCTTTACCTGTGCCCCTGTCCGTAGGGTTAGTGGTTGTGTCAGGAAGGGCATCCATCCGACGTAACATTTTGCCAAATCAGAATGCAGACTGACGAGCATACCGGATGAGTAGAGGCCTGGGTTAATAACGGCCACCATCGGTGCTGTGCCCTCACGAGGTAAATCATAAAATCCACTGTGGCGACCCCTGAAAAACAAGGAACAAGCTGAAAGAAGAAGAAGCAGATATGGTGATATTAAACACTGGTGTTCAATTGTGTGATATATATAAAATGTGTTAAGTTCCCCAGGTTGATCACAACAGTAACATTTTCCATTTTGCCCAAGACAGTCTCACATGTTTGTGATCCAAATACCTTCAGCTTCCTTGGTGGTGGTGGTGGCTCTGAATTTCCAAGTTAGGGCTTCTATTCATGTTCTTCTATTCTTGTCCATTTGCCCTCATTTCTAGGTTCAGTGTCCTACCCTGTCATCAGTCTACTGGGGTTTAACAGCTGTGGACTGGTATTAGGGTGTGAGGCTAAAGGATGGTACCCAGAGCCGGAGATGTTTTGGCAGGACAGTGAGGGAAAATCCCTCTCTGTTCGATCCCCAGACACAGTCGAAGGTCCTGATGGTCTCTATACCATCAGCAGCACAGCAACCGTGGGGGAGACGGAAAACAACACGTTCACCTGCGTAGTTCGACAACAGACCATCAACGAAACCAGAGAGACATCCATTCATGTTCCTGGTAAACAGTGGTCTGATTCTTCAAACTGAACTTCCATATGTTTTACAAGTAACATATGTTCTGCTGATGTTTCTACACACTAAGTAATGGGTATCAGTGGCTATCAATTGTCTTAATTTAAAATACTTTTTATAGAAATTGTCCAAATGTTTCTACGTCCTGACAGCTATCAAATAAGTAGATGTACTGAGAAATAAACCTAGTCTCTCTGGCTGCCATAGGCACTGTAAACAGACAGAAAATGTCCACTGTTCCCGCTCCTTATCAGTAAATTAGGAGAGTTCTTTGCAAACAACTGGAAAGTCTTCATTGGTACCTACTTGCTGTCAATCACTTTGCCTGTTCACAAGGCTCTAAGGCAGAAGTGAGGGGGGTGGACTCATCCATCCATCCATCCATCCATCCATTATCCAAGCCGCTTATCCTGCTCTCAGGGTCGCGGGATGCTGGAGCCTATCCCAGCAGTCATTGGGCAGCAGGCAGGGAGACACCCTGGACAGGCCGACAGACCCCCCCCCCCCCACACACACACACACACACATACATTAACACCTAGGGACAATTTAGTACGGCCGAGTCACCTGACCTACATGTCTTTGGACTGTGGGAGGAAACCGGAGCCCCCGGAGGAAACCCACGCAGACACGGGGAGAACATGCAAACTCCACACAGAGGACGACCCGGGGCGACCCCTAAGTTTGGATTACCTGGGAGCTCGAACTCAGGACCTTCTTGCTGTGAGGCGACCGCGCTAACCACTGCGCCACCATGCCGCCCTCATTCATTCATTTTCCAGTGTATTTTCAGAATAGTACAGCTAGCTTTTGCTAACTTACACTCAGAATCTCTTACCCACATTTTATGTCAAGGGGGGGGGGTGGGGAATATCCTTGTCAACCACCACAGTGTCTGGTTGGTTAACCAGCACCTGCTTGTCAGTCTGGAACTTGAAGTCCCACAAGACCTTGGCTCTGTCATTCTCAACCACCTTTGGTGGTGTTTCCCATTTGGACTTGGGGACTTTCAGTCTGTATTCAGTACAGATGTTCCTGTACACTATCACAGTCACTTGGTTATGCCTTTGGTGTACACTTTCCCAGCCAGCATTTTACGCCCTGCTACTAAGGACCAGGCTGTCTCAGGAGCATCTTTGCACAGCCTGCAACTTTGGTCTTGTCTGGTGTTGTAGACCCCTGCTTCAATCAATCTGGTCCTGATTGCCTGTTCTTGTGCTGCTATGATTAGAGCTTCTGTGCTGTTCTTCAGTCTAGCCTTTTCTAGCCACTGGTAGGATTTCTCTATCAGCTACGTCTTTGATCTGTCGATGGTACACCCCATGGAGGGGCTTGATCTTCCATGATACCTCCTCTTCTTCTTCCTCTACACTCTGTCTTCTGCTGCCTGAGGTATTCACTCAGCAGTTCATCATGGGGGGCCCTCTTTTTGATTTTCTGATGTACTCATGGATGTTCCTTGTTTCATCCTAGATAGTGGCCCTGACACTCACTAACAGTCGGCCCCCATGTTTTTGCTTATCGTACAGTCTCATGCTGCTGGACTTCAGGTGGAACCCTCCATGCATTGTGAGGAGTTTCTATGTCCTGATATCTGTGGCGTTTATCTCCTCCTTTGTCCAGCTTATTAGTCGTAGATGACTGGTAGGGCATACATGTGTTGATGGCTTGGATCTTATTCTTCCTATTGAGCTGGCTCCTCAAGACTTGTCTCACTCTCTGGAGCTATTTCACTGTAGCTGAACACCTTGCTTCCTCCTCGTGGTTTCCATTTGCCTGTGAAATACCGGCAAATGTCCTGTATGTGTGTCATCGTGCCGTCGGGTAATTGAACCTCTTCAGTGCTCACCACCTTTCTACTTTTTGCCACCATTCGAGTCCCGTCCGAATGACACCCCGATGTCGTTGCTGTAGATCCTGGTGAGGTGGATCAGCGAGTCAATGTCTCGCTCATTGCTGGCATACAGTTTGATGTTTTCCATCTATATGAGGTGGCTGAATCTGTATCCATATCCACTCTTTGTGATGATCTAACGGAGGGGGTTCAGGCCTATGCGGAACAGCAGTGGGGACAGTGCATCACTTTGGTGTATGCCACATTTTATATATGTATATATATTATCTGAACCGCTTATCCTGCTCTCAGGGTCGCGGGGATGCTGGAGCCTATCCCATCAGAACAGTGTGTAAATTAAGATACCATTAATAAATGTTGATGTAGACACAATGCAGTATGTCACAACCTGATTATAAAATAAGTGATGTACTGTCTCATAAAGGGTGCAAACAGCTTGATGTGTCCTCCTTGTTACCAGTTTGTTTCAGTATCCTATTCAGTTTCTCATAATTAGAACAAGGTATTTATCTGTATTATTGTGAATGAAACACAACATTTACACCAGCTAATGCTAAAACAAGATATTTGAGACAAGAAACCAGTATTCATATAAATATTCAAATTTTCTTTGTGTTTTTTTATTTTCACAGTGTACTTCTTTCCTTCACAATGTTGCTGGCAGTTCAACGAAAAGCTCTGTCTTATAGTAATTGGTCTACAAGTATTCTCACTACTGGCACTTTTTGTTCCACTTTGCAAAAAGGGTAAGTAAAATACATTACCTCACAGATTCGGATCTTCTTTTTTTTTTACACTAAACTTCAAGTAACAGCTAAAATAAAGGATATGTTTCAGTAAATGAGGGATATAAAGAATATTGAAATAAGGTGTTTCCATAGAGGTGCTTTCTTTAAAATGATGAACCAGTTAACTTCCCTTCACGCTTAGCATGTGACATCGTTCCTATAGGGTTGACACACCTGTAGAGACTTAAAGTTGTTCTGGCTGACTACCGCTCTCTTAATGAACTTTGTGATGAAGTTTCCTTTATTTTAAATGAACCAACAAAGACCTCAATGGCAGAACTGGCGGAAGATGTCTTCAGGTCACAATGCTGGTGAAGGTGGATGAAGGCGGCAACAGAGGGCGGTCCCCAGTCGTCTTGGTTCTCCATGCCATTGGACTCTGGCCACCCCCTGCCAGGGACCATGTCGTGGCTGCAGTTGCATCAGCCTCTCCATATAATAAAGCTGTCATGCGCAGGCATCCCCTCACAAGCATCAACCTATAAACATCCTGGGTCAAAGCCCTATGGCGATAAGGACAAGGTGATAGGGGCAGAATATTGAAGTCTGTCAGCCCCCTAGCCACAACCTGGCAGACGGGTGGCGGGTGTATGATCAGTCAATAAGCCCTGGGACTGAGGCAAAGGGGCTTCTTGGCTGCTGCGCCCCCGACTGAGCAGCCCTAATTAGGATCCGCTCTGCTCACCCCAGTTGGGGAGGGATCTAGAAAACGTGCCCTAAACATAGTTTGTCTCATACCTGCTGTCTAGACCAATGGACCACATTCATTGAGGCTGAGAGGACGCCCAGCAAGGTGGCAAATGAGTCTGATTTTGATGGCAAAGCTCACACTGTGGATCGTCGGCCCATCAGCTGCTTTCCCTTTCCAGACAAAAAGTGTAACCACCCTTCTCCTCTTTCAGCTGCCCTTGGCTGGCCTATAGGTTTCAGAGAGGGCGACAATATCAATCCAGAATCTGCTCAGCTTTCAGGTGATGATGGCAGTATGCCATTCAGGTTGATTGCTGGATTGATTGTCCATGAGGGTTTGTATCTTCCAGGCTCCAAAATATACGGGGTTTTGTTTCTGACAGCATGGCGGTGATCCCTCCATGGTCCCAGGATAAGATAATCCTGCTTGGAGATTTCAATGGCAGAGTGGGATGAAATTACAACTTGTGGAGAGGCATACTTGGCAATGAAGGAGTTGCAAACACAAACTCCAATGCTGTTAACTGCTGTTAACATCATGCTCAGAACTGCTGTTAACATGATGCTCGGAACACAGCCTAATCATCACCAACACACTCTTCCACTAGAATAACATATTTAAAACAACATGGAGGCACCCTCGTTCTAACATTTGGCTCCTCATTGACTACATTATCATCTGTCAAAGAGACCGATGCGAGGTACTTAACACCAGAGTGATGATCAGTACAGATGACTGCTGGACTGACCACTGTCTTATCCACTCCACCCTTTCCATCCAACTTCACCTGCTACTAAAATACGGGAAAAGGAGGAAATCCCTGCGTAATTTAGGGATGCACTCGTTGTCTCTATCTTTAAGAAAGGGAATGAAGCTGAGTGCGGAAACTACCATGGCATTTCCTTGCTTTCCACCTCAGGGCAAGCCCTGGCTAGGGTCTTGGCCAACAGACCCCTCCCAATTCCAGAGGAAATTCTGACAGAATCCCAGAGTGGTTTTCTTCCTAACAGAGGCACCACGGAAATGATTCTTACCGCTTGTCAACTGCAAGAAAAAGCCCAGGAACAGAATCAACCATTGTGCATGGCCTTCATAGACTTAACCAGCGCTTTTGATTGCATAAACCGCCAGGCCCTCTGGCTAGTTCTGTTAAAAATAGGCTCCCCTGACAAATATATGACTACTACACGATAATATGTCAGCTAGAGTACTCAGCAGTTATGGAGAAAAGACGGAGTCCTTCAAGGTCCTCACAGGAGTTAAACAAGGCTGTGTCATTGCTCCAACCCCGTTCTCGGTCGTCATTGCCACCATTCTCCACCTCATGTGTCCTAATCTGCCTCAAGGAGTCAAAATCATGTACAGAACTGATGGGACTCTTCTGAACATTAAGAGATTCAGGGTAAAGGTAAAATCACCACCATGTCCACCACTGAGCTGCAGTACGCCAATGACAACACCTTCATGTCCCTTGTAGCAGAGGAACTACAGAGCATACTGGACGCTTTTGCACAGGCATACAAGCAGCTTGGCCTGACCATTAACATAAAAAAAGTCCCATATCTTCTCCCAACCCCCACCCAGCAGAAATCTGCCTGCTCTGCCCCAGTCCATCTCTGTAGACAACACCAGACTTGAAAACATGGAACAGTTCCCTATATCTTAGCAGCCTTCTCTCCTCCAAAGCCAACATTGACATGGAAATACATCATCATCTCAGTCGTGCCAGCTGGGCCTTCTCAAGATTGAGTAAAAGGGTTTTTGAAAACCACGACCTTCAGGCCAGAACAAACATTCTGGTGTACAAAGTGGAAGTACTGCCCACCCTACTGTATGGGTCAGAAACCTGGACCACATATAGCAGGCACCTGAAGGCACTCGAGGCATACCAACAGCGATGCCTCAGGAAGATCCGAAAGATCAGCTGGGAGGATGAGCGCACCAAATTTAGTGTCCTCGAGGAGCCCAACTTGCCTACTATAACTGCCACCATCACGCAACATCAGCTGAGATGGACTGGCCATGCCCTCCACATGTGACTCTCACCTCCCGAAACAAGTCCTTTACTCTCAGCTCGTGACAGGACGCCGTGCCCCAGGAGGACAGAAGAAGCGATATAAAGATAACATCAAGGCCCACATCAACAGGTTTGGCATCGACCTTAACACCTGGGAACAAGCAGCAACAAACAGGCAGGCCTGGAGACTGGCTGCCTGTGAGGGTGCTGGGCGCTACAACCACGACCTCCTCCACCGTGCTGCCGAAAACAAGAGCAGACTCAGAAAGGAGCAGGTTACCAGAAAGGTCCAAACCACATCCTCAACCACTCCTCCTCACCCTCTGCCCACATTGCCCCAAATCATACGGCTCCAGGATTGGCCTCTATGGCCACCTGAAGACTCACAAGGACTCATAAGGAAGACAGTCATACACAACCCTGAATGACTTCCAGTGATGATGATGATGGCGTTTCCTTTAGTTTAGATGTTACAGCTACTATTATAGGTTGATGGTTGAATTAAGAAATGTAAAGTTTTCCATTTTCTATTACAAAAAGATATTTAATGTTTGTGTTTTTACGAATATATTTATAGTTTTGTATATTTTCACTGTGTCTCTGAAGTTCTGTTGTCTGTGTACCATGTGTATCAGAATGTACTGTGGTACTATGCATTTCAATGTTGAGTCTTAAAACACAGTATGTTACCACAACCTTTTGTAGTATATTTTTGTGGTTTTAATTGTAATGATTTTGATGCTGTTTTTAGGCCTTGGCTGGGTAACGGAGTTTTTCCCCAAGAAAAAACGTAAAGACTCCCAAAAAAAGCGTCAGAAGAGTAACAGAGACCAGTTGGAGATGAAGAAGACTGGTGATGGTACAGACACAGACGTACAAGCTATCCATCGCGAATGACAGAGTCCATCAGTCACACCACGGCCCGTCTGGAAGAAAACTGAGTTCTGATGTCTGGTGGGCTGTCTGGACTAGTTTGGTGTGTGCTGAAGTCCACATAGAGAGGTATTGAGATATAGTATTTGAGTGGTTAGGCCAGTGCCTCTGCAGTCACATGTTTATCCCCACTGGTGCGGAATCAGATCTCCCCACTGGTGCGGAATCAGATCACCCCACTGGTGCGGAATCAGATCACCCCACTGGTGCGGAATCAGATCTCCCCACTGGTGCGGAATCAGATCTCCCCACTGGTGCGGAATCAGATCTCCCCACTGGTGCGGAATCAGATCTCTCCTGTGTTTCTCCTCCTCTGTCCCTGTCTGAAAAGTTAAAGCATGATAATCCTTTAAAACCAAGTCCACGTGGAGTGTTCACACCTGTCAGAACGACCTGAAACCAATCAAAAAGTTTATCAAAGAGGGCGTCCGGGTAGCGTAGCGGTCTATTCCGTTGCCTACCAACACAGGGATCGCAGGTTCGAATCCCCGCGTTGCCTCCGGCTTGGTCGGGCGTCCCTACAGACACAATTGGCCGTGTCTGCAGGTGGGAAGCCGGATGTGGGTGTGTGTTCTGGTCGCTGCACTAGCGCCTCCTCTGGTCAGTCAGGGAGCCTGTTCACGGGGGGAGAAATAGCGTGATCCTCCCACGCGCTACGTCCCCCTGGTGAAACTCCAGACTGTCAGGTGAGAAGAAGCGCCTGGCGACTCGGCAGAGGGGGCGGAGCAGCGACCGGGACGGCTCAGGAGAGTGAGGCAATTGGCCAAAAAGTGAGGAGAAAAAGGGAACAAACAAAAAAAACCCCAGTTTATAACGTGTGGACCAAATGAAGGAGATGTGAAAATGTCTGTTTTGAAACATGTACCGACTGTATGCACAGATCTCAACGTTGTTTACCGTTTTATCTAACTTTCAGTCATTGTAGGTTTTCTGATTTCTTTTAAAACACTGAAGCTTTCTGAGCCAGACAACTGAACAGTGACCTGCACAACACAGGGGGGGCAAAACACACCCCTTAATTTCACTGATCAGTGTCCTGTTCTCTGGTTGACGTTAGAGCAATTCAAACGGCTGACGAATGAGGGCTTATTGCGTCCTCCAGAGAAGACCTCCGGTACACATACTGCATCCTGTCTTATGCCCACGAAAAGTGTGAGGTTTCCTTTCCCAATCAATCTGCATTTTATTTTCTCAACACACTCAGGAAAATTATGGAGGTTGAAAAGCAGCTGAATTTTCTTGTTGTTGTCAGAAATAGAATCTATAAATCTTTTAGAACTGTGAAAATCTTCACGGCTTGAATTAATATCAAACACCACTGAAAGGACTGATGTGACTTCTATTAAAATCAGCGTTGAACTGTGAGTAACGAATTAAAGCTTTTCAAGAATTTAATTGATTCTAAATAAGTGATTGATTACTATTCTATATTGCGTTGTTTGCTTTGTGAGAGTCCGAAGCAAGCCAGTGCCGCTGCTCGGCCGAAGGAGAAAAAGGATCACAAATACAACAATAAAGCGCAACTGACAACCATGTTTTCTTTCTTTGTGACTCAAAGCCATCGTCTCGTCTCCGCAGCGTGTGAGAGAGCTTTACCGGGGCATCTCCCTCTGCGCATGCGCTTTAACGAGACTGAGGAGGGCAGTATCGGGCCTGCGGCGTCGGTGCCCAGCTGCGTAACTAAAGGGAGCACAAGGAAGTTTAAACTCACCCTGTCCTTTTAAATCAATGACGTAGTCACGTACTCTTGTTCCACAGCACGTGAGAGATTTCCGCCAGCCTGGTTGTGATTTCTCCCGTCTTCCGGTCTCTTTATCCTGGAATAGGGCACCCTTTAAGATCAGGCACGGCACGCATGAACGCAAACACCCCACTCTTTACGCTCCGCCCGCTGGAGACGCTGCACACGGGGAATCAAACACTAGGCTACGCCTCCACTCAAGGAGCAAACGGGGGCTATAACGCCTGCTCAGACACTGCAAATATGACAGTAAACGTCCCCACCACCACCCCGGTAACTTGAGCCGCCCACTAGCCCTCTGCTTCTCTATGAAAAGCCGGCACAATAAAACTCACCAGTGAATACATATATAAAACCTAGTACAACAGGAATAGGGAAATAGCAAGATTAAAACTTAGCTCGCTCGGCTGGCGAGACCCTCCCCCAGGGTCTGAGCTCTACTGGCACCGTCCGACAGACGAGGAAGCAATGGCGTTCAGTCGGCGGTACAGGCAGCGGGCGGCGGCGTGCCGACCACTGGAACCCGGGCTGGAGAGCGGAGGTCCGCGAAAACACTCCTAAGCGTTCCCGGCCCTCTCTAACTAAAGGAGGCAAGTAGCCTCCCCTCCTGATCTGGAACAGCTCCCCTACCTTTATGTCTTCAGCGCCGGCAATACTAAAAACTGCGAACGCCGCCTCCCCCCGATGAGTGTATTCACAAACCAACCAAGTCAGCTCTCTCCAGCAACCCCGAGGGACTGCTTAGCCCTCTCTTTTAACTTGCGTCCCCTCCCTTCTAGCTGTGCGGCTGCAAGCAATCAACTCATCAAAGAGCCACGTCCCATGTCAATCCCCTCCCGCCGCAGGTTCACTACACTATACATCAAGGATCGGCTCTGAGCCCTTTCTTGTTTGCAGTGGTGATGGACAGGCTGACGGACGAGACCAGGCAGGAGTCTCCGTGGACTATGATGTTTGCGGATGACATTGTGATCTGTAGTGAGAGTAGGGAGCAGGTGGAGGAGAGCCTGGAGAGGTGGAGGTATGCACTGGAGAGAAGAGGAATGAAAGTCAGTAGGAGCAAGATGGAATACATATGTGTGAACGAGAGGGAGGACAGTGGAATGGTGAGGATGCCAGGAGTAGAGGTGACGAAGGTGGATGAGTTTAAATATTTGGGGTCAACTGTCCAAAGTAACGGGGAGTGCAGTAGAGAGGTGTAGAAGAGAGTGCAGGCAGGGTGGAGTGGGTGGAGAAGAGTGTCAGGAGGGATGTGTGACAGAAGGGCACCAGCAAGAATGGCCGTCATCAGTCGTCATCAGACCATAGATATGAGACAGCACGGGCCTGCTCTCCCTCCTCATTGGCTCAGTGGTCCGTTATCGTCGATTCGTTCGTTCGATCACGGCCAAGGCTCTGATCGCGGCACGTGCGTCCACGTCACTGTTTCTTTGCGGCGAAACCAAACTGACGTTAAATGGCGGACATGTCTTTTATTCTCAGTTGAAAATGCAATGTTTTAAGATGGTTTCTGCACTAAAATGCGTTAGAGAAATGTGCATTTTATTTTCATCATCTTCGTTTAGTGAATGTTTACGATACTTAGTTTGTTAATTATTACGATAATTAACAAACTAACCCTAAAGACATGTCCGCCATTTAACGTTAGTTTTTGCTGCAAAGAAACAGTCACGTGACGTGACGCAGACATGACACGTGCCGTGAACAAACGAACGGATCGATGATGGCGGCCTGCTGAGCCAATGAGGAGGGAGAATACTGCCGCATACCTGCGGTCTGATGACTGCTGCTAACGGCCATTTAACTGAGCTCGAAGTAGGTGTAAAGGGAAGGTTTACAAGATGGTTGTGAGACCAGCTATGTTATATGGTTTGGAGACAGTGGCACTGATGAAAAGACAGGAGGAGGAGCTGGAGGTGGCAGAGATGAAGATAAGATTTTCACTGGGAGTGATGAAGAAGGACAGGATTAGGAACGAGTATATTAGAGGGACAGCTCAGGTTGGACGGTTTGGAGACAAAGCAAGAGAGACAAGATGGAGATGGTTTGGACATGTGTGGAGGAGAGATGCTGGGTATATTGGGAGAAGGATGCTGAATATGGAGCTGCCAGGGAAGAGGAGAAGAGGAAGGCCAAAGAGGAGGTTTATGGATGTGGTGAGGGAGGACATGCAGGTGGCTGGTGTGACAGAGGAAGATGCAGAGGACAGGAAGAGATGGAAACGGATGATCCGCTGTGGCGCCCCCTAACGGGAGCAGCCGAAAGTAGTAGTAGTAGTAGTAGTAGTAGTAGATATGTGTAGCAGGTTGTTATATATTTATTTAGAATACGTGATTTAACATTTAAGTTAAATATTTAATAAATCCTTTATTCCATCAGATTTATTAAATTAGATGTAATGGAAATAGTTATTCATTTATTTGCACGAGAGATAAATATATGTGTCTTAAAACAAATAAAGAGCTCATTTACTAGATTTAATTTGTAAATAAAAAACCCGCTAATTTTAAATATTTGGTGTACATATTAAATCGGTGATCATAAATAAACAGATTCTTAGAATTGTTCTTTTCATTTCTCTCCCCTCGACCCCTACACAGCCTCAATTCTGACAAGAATTTTAAATGAACTTTTAGTCTTAGTGGCTTACTGGAAATTGTAGTAGGGTTCAAGTCACATTTCAGTCTTTTTGTTTGCTTTGTTTCAGTCAAGATTTCCTCAGTGGACCTCTGTTTCAATTGGAGTCTCATTTTAGTCAATGTTTTAGTCATAGTTATCATGACACTATGCGGTACTGGTTTTGCTGAAGGACATTGTAAAGATGCCTTTTAGAAGTGAGAGCACACCTTGAACTATGTGTTTAGCTATGTAGGGTGAGAGAGTGTCACTGTCTTACCGTGCTTCTTCCGTACACCATGAACAAACCAATGCCTGAAGCTCGCCAGAAAAAGGACAATACAATCACATTTCCCTCACTGGTTCTATTCATGTTCTTAAGAAACCTACACCACATATTTCAACTTTTATTGGGCCATCAAAACCCTTATCAAATTTGATTTAATTCAACTTGGGTTATTCTGCAGAAGAAAAAGTGCGAGTATTTCAAGAACTCACTGGAGTAACTGGGAGACACCATCGACGCCACGGGCCTCCACAAATCCCCAGAAAAGCTCAGAGCTGTTGCCGAGGCCCCTGCCCCAACGAATGTAAGCCAACTCTGCTCCTTTCTAGGACTGATAAATTATTATGGCAGATTTCAGCCCCCTGCATAAACTACTGCAGGCAGGGGCACAGTGGGAGGGAGTGGTCCCCAGAGCATGGACAAGCGTTCTGCTCGACGAAAGAACGGCTCCTCTCTGAGAGAGTGTTGACTCATTATGACCCCCAACTGCCGATCGTACTGGCATGCGATGCCTCGCCGTTCGGAGTGGGCACGGTGATTTCTCATGTGATGCCTGGTGGTCAAGAGAGGCCCGTAGTATTCGCCTCCAGAACCTTGAGCAAAACTGAGCCTAATTATGCTCAAATTGAACGGGAGGCCTTGGGGATCATATTCGGCATACGCAAACAAGCGACGGGCCCTTGTATTGGCGGCTCACAACTACACTATCCAATACAGGAGTGCAGCTGAACATGGAAATGTGGACGGCCTCTCACGCCTGCCATTGCAGGTGGATCACAAGGACAAACCAGGTTCTGTGGATACCGTGCTGTTACACCACCTGGACTCCCTGCCTGTGTGCAGCACAGATATTTGCAAAGAAACAAGGTATGACCCGGTGCTCTCTCACGTGTTGGACATGGTCTTGTCAGGGCAGTTTCCAGTAGTCAAGGAACGGGACGATGCACTGATGCCCTATTGCTCAAGGTGAGAGGAGCTCACTTTGGTTCTAGGGTGCCTTAACCGGGTTATTGTACCCCCAAAGCTGAGACCACAACTGCTGAAAGAGCTGCATGCGGGGCGCCCGGGAGCGGTTAAAATGAAAGCCGTTGCTCGCAGCTACTTCTGGTGGCCGGGGATTGATTGCCAGCACAACCAGAAGTCTCCCGCCCTCTCCCTGCTGCACTCGTGGCCATGGCCGGGCATGCCGTGGCGGAGGGTACATGTGGATTTTGCTGGGCTGGTGGAGGGGCATATGTTGCTAGTGGTGGTTGATGCTCACTCGAATTCTCCAAAGGAGTTGAATCAAGTGCAACTGGACTTGGTATACATCCGTGAAGACGTTTCGCCTCTCAGTTCGTGCCTTTCTGACTAGACCAAGCTAGTCTGACTGGCTGGTGATGAGACTCAGAATTTATCCTCTTTGGAGTTTTTGTCAGAGCTATAGTGGCCGGAAGTGGAACTGATGGATTCCACCACAAGCTCAAAGACTTCAGGCTTTAAGGGGGTTGTTCAGCCGTCATGGCCTGCCTGAGGTTTTGGTCAACGACAATGGTCCGTAGTTCACCTCGAGTGATTTTGCGGATTTTCTCAAAGTGAATGGGGTGAAACACGTGCGCTCTGCACCCTTTCACCCAGCCACAAACGGATTTGCGGAACGTTTTGTACAGACACTAAAGCGGTCGTTGAACGCTTCCAGGGGGCAGACCACGATGTGACATCGACTGGATTCGTTCCTGCTCAGCTATAGAAATGCTCCCCATGCCACAACGAATGAGTCTCCGGCCATGCTCTTCCTTCGCCGTCGGCTCTGCTCCCGCTTCGACCTCCTCAAGCCAAGTGTGGCGGCCGTGGTGGGTCAGGCACAGACAGGCCGGGAGGTTCGCAGGGCCCCATTCACCAAGGACAAAGACTTCACGCTTGGGGACTCTGTTCTGGTGCATGATTATAGACGGGGGGAGGAGAAGTGGATGCCGGGTGTGGTGGTGTCTCAGGTGGGGCCAGTGTCCTACATGGTAAACGTGGGGTCAGGGCTACACTGGAAACACCACACAGATCAGATGAGGGCCTGCGACCCGGAAATGCTCATGCCTGGAGAGCCATCACAACCCGCCTCATTGGAGCAAACAGCTACTGCCCCCATGAAAGATCCAGTGCCAATTCCCCCAGCGGGTAGGCAGGATCTACCCCCGAAAAGTCACTCAGCCCCACAAACGGAGCCAGTAAACTCAGGGCCAACAGAAGTATCGGTTGAGGCTGAGGCTCCCCCAGAGGCTGTCCCCTCAGAGACTGTTAGGAGGTACCCTACACAGAAAAGAAAACCCCCAGACCGCCTCAACCTGTAATGGACTTTGGGTTAAAGGGGCACTCGCCACACTAGGTTAGTTAGTGAGTTGGGCAGTATTCCGTGTTGTTCTGCAGGAATATTCGGGTGTTATTCAGGAGATATAAATAGGCATCCAGGTTTTTCGGGGAACTCTGAGCTAAATCAGTGGGGAGGAGATGTGATGTAATTTGTGTTTGTCTGCTCTGGACACTTCCATAGGGTGCCGTTAGAGGGCGCCAGAGTTTATATATTGGGCATCACTGTTTCCAGCATGTCTTACTCTGCACTCTCTCTGGAATAAAGTCGGATCACAGCACAACGACAGTCCGCTTCGCTCCTGTTATTTTATTACGTACTTCAAGTTTAGTCCAGCGAAGTCAGGGACTTCCGTCTGGGAATCTAACGAGCGTTATCTGCTGTGTTCACTGCACTTCCTTTGTGTGTGTGTGGTTTTTGTGGTTTGGAGGCGGTGGCACTGACGAGAGTAGTTCTCAGCTTATCATGGAGATCATGAAGATCACATCAGTTCTTTGCTGAGCAAGTTGCGATTTAAAGTGTAGGATTTTGAGAGAATTGCCTTCACCAAACCTCCGCTGCAGAAAACACGCCTACCCACAGCGCCATCGCTCCGTGCGCTTCTTCTTCTTCTTCTTGATGAGCTTCTTCTTCTTCTTCTTGATGAGCTTCTTCTTCTTCCGGCTTGTTCCCTGTGTCTCGGGGGTGGGATTTTATAGTTGCCATCGGTACCCGGCGAGGCCACAGCACCGATGGCGGCCGTTGTTAACCCGGACGTCGACCGATCCGCATGGGGCCTCGACCGATCCGGTATGGTCTTGTCAATCCGCATAATGAGTTGGCAACATTTCGTTTTACTTGTGTAGCCCAACATCACAAATTACAAAATGTGCCTCAGTGGGCTTTACAGCAACACAACATCCTGTCCTTAGACCCTCTCATCGGACGAGGAACAACTGCCTAAAAAAACCTTTAACAGGGAGGAAAACCAGGAGGAAAGCTCAGGGAGAGCACCGGAGGAGGAGGCTCTCTCTCCCAGGACGCACAACCTGCCATGATGTTGTGTGCACACAATTTACCCAACACAACACTGAAAGAGGATAAACACAATTATAATGGAATAAAAAAAACCATATGAAGACTATGATGAGGAGGATGCCAAGCAGTGTCCAGACGCCAGCGGAACAGCCCAGGACCCGAGCCACGTGACCAGCATCGCCATGTAAACAAACAAACAAACAAACAGGATAACAAATCATATGGATTTATAAGAGGTATAAAAAGAAAATGTGTTGAGGGGAAAGCCAAGCAGCGTCCACGTGGCGACCACCATCACCACGGAGACCTGGGAGGAGGACCGACTGCACGTGCAAACGGGGGACTCGCATGACCCCATTCACACACACAGAAAAGGAGAAAGGAGAAGACGTCATTGAGAGAGAGAAAAGACACGAGAGAGAAGAGAACAGCTTGAAATAGTCATGAGTCATACTCAATGAAGTCACCTGTTAGTCATTATCTAAACGCGTAAAAGGTGACGCGCCGGATGCCATCCCAGTATGTATGGACTTCCGCGTGTGTGTGTGTGTGCGTGCGCGCGTGTGCGTGTTTTTCCTGGGCAAACAGCCCGGAAATCGTGCAACACTTCACTTTGCTGTAGCCTGGGCTAAATTCGGAGGTTTGCGGATCGGGTCGGGTTCTGGCGGGTATCTAACGCAGCTTTTAGTGGGTCGGGCGGTGCGGATCGGCTCTCGTAACGCGTCACGTGGGTGCAGGTATTTTTAAAAAAAATCCTTACCCGCGCATCACCTACCGTTTGTGACAGGAGTCAGTATGTGTACCTGATGTCACCACTAGAGGTCGCCATAAGACTTCATTCACCAGCTGTTTAAAATGCATAAGATCAAGACGTGCTGTACTAATCCCCGTGGGGAATTCATCTCCAGCATTCGACCCATCCCACTGCATAGGAGCAGCTGGGCAGCGGCAGCACCCCGGGGACCAACTCCAGTTCTTCTTTTCATTGCCTTGCTCAGGGGCACAGGCAGGAGTGTTAACCCTAACGTGCATGTGTTTTGGATGATGGGAGGAAACCGGAGCAGCCGGAGGAAAGCCACCGCAGACACGGGGAGAACACGCGAACGCCACACAGAGCACGACCCGGGGCGGCAGGACCTTCTTGCTGTGAGGCCACCGTGCTGACCACCTGGCCACTGTGCTGACCACCTGGCCACCGTGCCGTTGTTTGAATTGATCCAACTTCAACCTGACACACTCCTTCGAGGACAGCAACGTACACATTTTGGACAGAGAAGATAGATAGTTTGAAAGAGAGGTGAAGGAAGCCACCTATGAGAAACTGGAAAAACCATCCCTCAACAGAGGAGGAGGTCTGCGACACCACCTATCTCCCACTTACAATGCCGTCCTTTCATCTCTACCCAGGAGACTCAAGAAGCCTAGCCTCCAAGAACAACAGTCGCTCACTAACGGCTCCAACCACTCTCATGACCACTGAACAATGAAGTCGAAACTAACACCCCCAACCACCGTCGCTGCTAAACATCGGATCACAAAGAGCCACGCATATCAGTAGCTCTGACAACGACTCCTAGAGGATAAATACTGAGTCTCATTACCAGCCAGTCAGACTAGCTTGGTCTAGTCAGAAAGGCCCGAACTGAGGAAGCCTCTTGGATAAGAGGCGAAACGTCTTCACGGGTATATACCAAGTCCAGTTGCACTCGATTCAGCTCCTTTGGAGAACCATGACCTGGATGAACGAGAACATTCACAGACAACTTCAACCTGAGAACAGGAAACTGATCAGCGAAACTGACTGGTGTGTCTGGTTCCCCTGGTAATATACACACTCTATCAAAGGCCCCATGACGGCACCATGACAAGGCGTTGGACGGTCGTCTTCAAACAGACCTGCTCGACACTGGGCAGCAGCAGTGTCGTACCTGTAGAGGGCGGACGAGCCGACCCGTCTGACCAACGGTAGCTTCAGGACAACAGGAGGCATGCTGGGCCCTCCAGTATCTGGTCTCCTGTGCTGCGGGCCACCGTCTATTTCATTACCGAAAACCCAAAAATGTGCTGACAGCATGTTTTCCGGCAGCCAACCACACAGCTGACGACGCCTGAAAGAAGGAAGGAGAAGATTCAAGCTTCAATTTTAAAACCGAAATCAGACAACTACCAAGTTTGAAAGATAAAATATTAAACAACGGTAGATTTGTGCACATAGTCAGTGGATGCTTCATTCACATCTCCATCACTTGGTCCAGACTTTATGATCCGGTGTGAACACTCCACGTGGACTTGGTTTTAAAGGACTGTCATGCTTTAACTCTTCAGACGGAGACAGAAGAGGAGAAACACAGCAGAGACCTGATTCCCCACCAGTGGAGGTAAACATGTGACCCCAGAGGCCTTACTCCCCAAATACATCTCGATACCTCTCTCTATGTGGACTTCAGTACACACCAAACTAGTCCAGACAGTCCACCAAACATCAGAACTCAGTTTGCTTCCAGATGGACTGTTATGTAGCACAAAAACCCACGCGAGAGTCACAAATTAAAAAAAAAAATCCTTTGTTGGTTTGGACTTCACCCAAAGGGCACGCTGGGTACTGGTTAGTGTGAAACCAACCGGCCCTGATCCGCTGAAACTCCACCACGTCCATCACAGTTCTCTCCAGCTTGCAAAGGGGAAACACTGGCAATGACGATAGTAGGAAGACTTGACAACGATCACACTGCAAAGACTTGTCTGGACATGGACCGACTTGTGGCCAACCTGCGAGACTTGTCTGGCTAGTGACGAACAGATAAGCTTCTCTCAATAACCGCTGCACCCTCTCTTTCTTTCTCGGGTAAGGGAGCACTTCCTCTTATCCAGTTTAAATTAAGGTCTGAACACCAGAGTCCCTATTTCCCTCATGGGCTGAAAAATAAACACTGTATAGCACTTCCTTGGTATCACCTTATCTGAGATACAGCGCCCTGGGTGCTTTAACAGAAACCCTGTCTTGTTTTCATGTAGGTTACCCCTTAAAGGTAAGTAAAGTATTAATTGTCTGCCGACTTAAGATATTATGATGCAAATGTATTTTAAACTTTAACCATATCCCTATAAAATCCTATACTTTTAACCCCCACTATTTATTACATATTAACAGGACAATGAGAAAAGTGAAATGACCTTTCATGAAGATTATTTATTCACAATAGAAAATAATAATTGAAATGAAAATAGACCCCCTTTTTAGTGTTCTTTTAAGGCACTAAGGAGTTTCACTCAACAACAAAAATATAGGCACTAACCCTTTAAACCTGTATTCACAAGTAGGAAAGATTAATAATCAATTTGCATGAATTTACATTCACAAGGAACACTTGACAGAAACTAACCACAATGAAGTATTCACTGGCGTGGGCCCAGGTGATAAAAATAAAAACTAAAGCGGCAATAAACAAATAAACAACCCTGTTGCAGGCCTGATGGGAGCTGGGTTCGAGCTCTGTAACCGTGGGTGACTCACCCCTGATGAAAGGTCAAAGGTCTCTGCCCCTTAATGTCCGGTGACGGCCTTCTCACGTCATCTGCTCCGGCGATGACTATGGTGAAGGAAAACCCACCTCGGTCCTAGAGGCGATGAAGAGGGGGAACAGTGGAGCTCCCTCGTTGCCAGAGGAGCAGCCGTGCTTTCCCGGCCACACGGGGCGCTGTCTGGTGACGCTGTGCGCAGCCTCAATGTCCGCGCACGCAGGGCTAGCATACATTAACAGGGGCGCTAACTAGCCGCTAAGTAGCTTGTGGCAGTAGACACTTGACGAGACTAGCTCCAAAAACTCATGCTACAGGTTAGCAAGACTTCAGTGCCATGTTAGCTGGCAGCTAAATGTAACGGGGGCAGTCCTATGCTCTTCTCTGCTGGTCAGCCTGCTGCACGCCCGTCACTCTCATCAGTAGCTCTGCGTTGTGTTCTATTTTCGGTGGGGTCCCAGGTGTTGTGGGGGGCCCTCAGTCTCTCATCATCATCATCATCATCATGATCAAGGAAGGAGGGGGGACACACAGGACTCTATTTGGCCCACCTTGCCATTTATTTTGGTTTCAAACCCTTCGACAAACGTCCAGTCCTCCAGCGGGAGCGGTGTTTCTTACGGACGTGGGGGTCGAAGTTCAACCACTGCCCGGACTTCACTCGTGTGCGTTAGAAGGAGAAACCGTCCACCGGACTCCGATGTAAGAAAGGATAAACAAGTATTTTATCCCACAGCTTGCAGTATCTTCTTACAGGGATACTCAAGGTTACGTTCTCCTCAACCAGCAAAACTGTCCTACCGTAAGAAACACGTGTGGCTCGGCTCGATCGCTGCTTGAGACTCCTCCCACAAAACAAAAATGGCCTCTCCCGCGTTCCCTCTTCCGTGTACCCACAAGACCTCTCTCTTAAAGCGACAGTACACGTATATGACGGTCGTTGTAAAACATACATAAAAGTAAATAATGACATAAAATAAAATGTAGTAAACACAAATAACAGCACACAGACAGGATTTGGTGATATTTCATACTCAAACAAAATAAAATAAAAACAAATTTTAACCTGGTTACATAAACATGATATCAGCAGTCAAAACCGGAGGCAAAAAACAACTTTAAGGCACAATACACTCAAACCCTCATGGCCGAGTGCCAGCAGGCTCTCGTCTCCCGCTCCGCTCTGCCCGCACGGCCCGTTAGCCCCGCCCCCAACTGTGGTGAGGCAACATACTTAAAGTGACATAGACTTTTGGTGTAGAAATTATGGGATGTGACTTGATGTGAAAATTCACCTGAATTTCCTCTAGAACCCCTTTGCAGTTCTGGCAGGAATAAAAAGAACAGTAACTTGCTCGGTGGAAAAAGAAACACAGCCCACTGAACAGTAAAACAAAAGAAATACGGGACTTTAACAGGAAATGCAACGTGACACTCATGAAATGCAGCTCGACAGTGTTGAAATGCAGCTCGGCAGTATTGAAATGCAGCTCGACACTGTTGAAATGCAGCTCGGCAGCATTGAAATGCAGCTCGACAGTGTTGAAATGCAACTCGACAGTGTTGAAATGCAACTCGACAGTGTTGAAATGCAACTCGACACTGTTGAAATGCAACTCGACAGTATTGAAATGCAACTCGACACTGTTGAAATGCAGCTCGACAGCATTGAAATGCAGCTCGACAGTAATTAAATGCAACTCGACAGCATTGAAATGCAGCTCGACAGTAATTAAATGCAACTCGACAGCATTGAAATGCAGCTCGACAGTAATTAAATGCAACTCGACAGCATTGAAATGCAGCTCGACACTGTTGAAATGCAGCTCGACAGTAATTAAATGCAGCTCGACAGCAGAAGTCAAGCTTCAGCACAGTCACTATTCAACATTAGCTTGAGGCAGTGAGTACATAAGTAGTAGTACAGGAAGTCCCCGGGTTACTAACACATGTACTTACCAAACGACGTCCTTAAAGCCTTTTATTAAATAAATAAATAAATAAAAAATAAAGTTACACACAATGGTTCGTTGTAACGAACGGACAGACAGTTTCCCACCCGCAGACACGGCCAATTGTGTCTGCAGGGGCACCGGACCAAGGCGGAGGCAAAACGGGGATTCGCACCCCCGGGGTAGGCAACGTAATAGACCGCCACGCTACCTGGATGCCTTGTCATCACCCTTTTAAGTTGGATCGCGTGACGTTGTGCTTTCACGTAACATTGTCGGGTGTTTACCCTCGTAATTGTAACCTCCAAAAAAAAGACCCACTGGCCGATCGTCACGCGTCGACCCCCTTTAGTCGAGCGAGTAGCGACGTCGCCTCGTGGTGCAGTACACCTCCGGGCCGAACCCCACAGCGTGCTCAGTTGCGTAATTAACGGCTTAACATGTAAGACATGTTTTTTTATAGCTATACACACATTCTCTCTCTCTCAATTATAATTACTGCACTGCAGTTACATTTATTATCATTACTGCATTATTATATTTAAGTTTTAGGTAAAATATATTCTATATACTAAGACAGACATTTGACTAATTGACGCTAGATGTGAACTGTTACGAAACTGTTCCGACTTACACACAAATTCGACCTAAGAACAGACTCAAAAACGGAACTCGTTCGTAACCCGGGGACTTCCTGTATTACCTCCGAGGGTGCAGACACACTGGGTGCACGGAGTGAATTTGACTGTAGTTATCTACACATAGACCATCAAGAGGACAGTGCAAGGATTTACAATGCAGTAATTGATTAGGCTGATAACATTCTCACCATACACAATTAATTTATATTGAACCTTTATATAAAAGTAGTCATATTTCAGCCCAGTATCACACCAAAGCATGTAATACACCCGCCGGTCCAACGTGTCAGTGTCTCAGTTTGCCTTGCTGAAGCGTGACAAGTACACACTTGTGTGAAGGTGCAGTGCCAGCAGGGGGCGATGATGAACTCAATGCCAGCAACTCCCCGCAGAGGAAAAGAAGCATACAGCATTTTCCAAAATTCCTCCCCATCAGGTAAGATGAAGATACATGGCTGCTATATTCTTTTAAATGTAAAATGTTTTATGTTGCCTATGAGTGTTGTCATGAGTGTTGCCTCTATACGACTGCAAGTCGCTAGGGGGGAAGGCTCTGACTGTTGTGTGTGCTTATGAACCGAATAGCAGTTTGGAGTATCCGGCCTTCTTGGAGTCTCTGGGTGGTGTCCTGGATAGGGCTGTGCCTTGGGGCTCTATAGTTCTGCTGGGGAACGTCAACGCTCACGTGGGCAACAATGGAGAAACCTGGAGGGGCGTTATTGGGAGGAATGGCCTCCCCGATCTGAACCCGAGCAGTGCATTGTCATTGGACTTCTGTGCGAGTCATAGATTGACCATAACAAACACCATGTTCGAACATAAGGCACTTCATAAGTGTACTTGGTACCAGAACACCTGGGGCCAAAGATCGATGGTAGACTTTGTGGTCGTATCATCAGATCTGCGGCCATATGTTTTGGACACCCTGGTGAAAAGAGGAGCGGGGCTGTCAACTGATCACCACCTGGCGATGAGTTGGATCAGATGGCGGGGAAGGCTGCCGGGCAGACCTGGCAAACCCAAACGTGTAGTGAGGGTGAACTGTGAACTAGGAACATCTGACTGTGGCCCCTGTCCATGAGGTCTTCAACTCCCACCTCCGGAAGAAGTTCTCATTTATGCGGTAGGCAGGAGCTGTGGTCATAAGGTCATCGGTGTCTGTCGAGGCGGAACCTAAGAACCCGCTGGTGGATGCCAGCTGTGAGGGAAGCCGTCAGGCTGAAGAAGGAGGCCTTTCGGACTTGGTTGGCCCAGGGGTCTCCTGAAGCAGCAGACAGGTACCAGGAGGCCAGAAGGGCTGCCGCTTTGGTGGTCGCAGAAGCAAAAACTCGGGTGTGGGAGGAGTTCGGCAAGGCTATGGAGGAGGACTTTCAGTTGGCCTGAAGGAAGTTCTGGCAAACCATCCGGCGACTCAGGAAGGGGAAGCAGGGCTTGACTCAGGCTGGGTTTAGCCGGGGAGGGCTGAAATGAGTTTCCTCCGTAGGGAGTCTGGGCTCAGCCTTAGGAGATAGGATGAGGAGCTCGGACATCCGGCGGCAGCTCGGAGTAGAGCTGCTCCTCCTCCGCGTCGAAAGGAGCCAGTTGACGTGGTTCGGGCATCTGATTAGGATGCCTCCTGGGCGCCTTCCTTTGGAGGTTTACCGGGCACTGCCAACTGGGAGGAGACCCCGGGGTGGACCCAGAATTCACTGGAGGGACTACATGTCCAATCTGGCCTGGGAATGCTGTGGGATCCCCCAGGAGGAGTTGGAGGGCGTTGCTGGGGAGACTGATGCCTGGAGTGCCCTACTAAGCTTGCTATTACTGCGACCTGACCCCAGAGAAGCGGCTGATGAATGAATGAATGAATGAATGAATGAGTGTTGTCATGTTAATTACATTTTATTTGGTGGTAGAAAGTCGAACCCTAACCCTAATCATTGCCCCTTGCTGGCACTGCACCTCCATCCACGCGTCTACTTTTCACGCCCGAGCGAAGCAAACCGTGACACTGACACGTTGGACTGGCGCATGTATTACACGCTTTGGCGTGACGCTGAGTTGCATGCTAAATCCTGAGTGTAACCCAAACCAAATGTGGTGATGCATCCATAACAAACTCGAATTCAGTAACAACCAGCCTCATGTGGATGCAGCACTGCAGCCGGTGTGTCTGTTTCATCAGCCTTCAAGGAGGTTTCCTCCTTCTCTGGCTTCAACTGACCACTGCTGATCCCCTGATGAGTTCCACCTCTCTGTTTGATTTGACTGATGGATGATTTCTGTCTCTCTGTTAAATGGTCAAAGACTGAAATTAGAATCACCAATCACAGTCTTGTACAAGAAGAGGTTTTGGTTACATACTGAGTTTTAAGATATGCATAGTACCACAGTACATACATGGTACACAGACAGCAGGACTGAGGATAATATACAAGATAACAAGACGAAAGTTATGAGTGTGGTGAACCTACATTTGTGAGGCTGAAATGTTACATAATGACGCCAAATTCATGTAAGAAAATGTTGAAAACGATATTAACTGTCATTTTATAGCAGAAGAAGTCAAACAGTCAAATTGAAGTAGAAGCAAAAGTAGAATCCCTTTATTTGTCCAATACATTTTTATACAAACTTGGAATTTCTGTCTGTATGTCTGTATCTTGTGCAATATGGAAAAAAAACCAAACTTCATATTATGCTTCATTCGATCTTCCGTTGGTTATGAGGTGCAGAACCCCCCCCAACAGTCCAGCCTATGTCTGTCCTATGCCTACCCCTCCATCCATCCATTATCCCAACTGGGGTCATGGGGATGCTGGAGCCTATCCCAGCAGTCACTGGGCAGCAGGTGGGGAGACACCCTGGACAGGCCACCAGTCCATCACAGGGCCGAGACACACACACACACACACACACACACACACACACACACACACACACACACACACACACACACACACACACACACACACACACACACACACACACACACACAACTTAGTACGGCCAAGTCGCCTGACCTACATGTCTTTGGACTGTGGGAGGAAACCAGAGCCCCCGGAGGAAACCCATGGGGAGAACATGCAAACTCCACACAGAGGACGACTCGGGACGACCCACAAGGTTGGACTACCCCGGGGCTTGAACCCAGGGCCTTCTTGCTGTTAGGCGACCACGCTAACCACTGCACCACCGTGCCGCCCCCACGTGTTAGCTTGCACAAGCAAATTCTATCCAAAGGACAGAACTGTGTTATGAGCCTATTTTGAATCCCGCAGGGAGATAGGTAGGCCACGTTAAGCTGGTGATCAGCTAACAGCCTTCCACTGCTGGAATCTATGAGAGGCTGGCGTCACCGACGCCGTTTTCTGCTGTCTAGAAAAACCATGTGAAAAAAAGATGTTTCAAGAAAACATGGTTGATTTATTCTTCAGAATTTGGATTTCCGTGTTTATTATGGTCAAGGTTTAATTTTTTTGAGGAGTTTGACTTTCTAATCCAGTGACAGAACTTGCACAATATGGGTTTCGTCGGCAGAGGAGGGTCGTCCTCCGTGTGGCGTTTGCATGTTCTCCCCGTGTCTGCGTGGGTTTCCTCCCACAGTCCAAAGACATGTAGGTCAGGTGGATCGGCTGTACTAAATTGTCCCTATAGGTGTGTGTGTGTGGGGGGGGGCCCTGTGATGGACTGGCGGTTTGTCCGGGGTGTCTCCATGCCTGTCGCCCTGCTGGGATAGGCTCCAGCATTCCTGCGACCCTGACAGCAGGATAAGCGGTTTGGATAATGGATGGATGGATGGATGGATGGATGGACAAACTCAGAATGGGTCTCGTGCATTCAGCCCATCCTAACTATCAGGAGCAGTGGTCAGCCAATTCTCTGGCACCCAGGCACCCTAACCCTAACCCTAACCCTAATCAGCTCCGGACCTGAAGTAAGCGACTTGGTCAAGAGTAACACAACTAGTTTGTAACTAACGTTCATGTCTAACGTGCACTGAGGATTTACATTTCTAAACCAACTGACAACGCATGGCAGTTCAGCTAACAGCCAAACTAAAGGAAATGCCATCACAGAGTGTGCTGATAAAGAACTAGTCCAGCATGAGCCACCACAACAGCTCGAAGACCTTGCAAGTGTGTGAACCCTGCAGGAGTATGCATGACTGCATGTTACCTCGTTCCTTATGTGTGGAGACATCTGGTCTACACGTTTATTTACAGCCCTCATTTACTCAAGCGTTTCCTTTAGCTTAGTTTAAAAAAAGTCTAAATACGTATGTGTGTTTTGTATTCTACTTACCACGTTTCCAATGTGAAACCATAATGAGCAGGAGCAGCAGCGGCAGCAGCAGCAGCAGCACTGAGAGCAGTGGCAGCAGGTGTGACCTGCAGGACCGCTGTGAACGGAAGAAGTCCACTGCAAAAGCAAACACAATGACAACGAGAATATCTAGTAGATCAATACCGGTTCGGCTGCATTTAAAGGTTTATTTCATTCACAATAAAGACAAGCTTTACTTCTAATAATAAGAAACTGAACGAGATGCGGAAACAAGCTGGCGAGAAGGAGGACACAGACGCTATCTGCGCTTTGCAGAATACTGTAACGTGCATGGATAAGAAGACACGCTGGCTGCTGGCTCGCGGGTCGGACCCTTTAGTCTAGCGGTTAGCGATGCCTCCTGCGGTGCGGGCGATACGGGTTCGCGTCCCGGCCGCGGCAGTTCCTGTGGTTGCGTTGTCCCCCCCCCGAATCACTACATTGCTGTCAGAAGTGGGATGGAGCGACCGTAAGGCCATCGGGTCTAGCGGTTAGCGATGCCTCCTGCGGTGCGGGCGATACGGGTTCGCGTCCCGGCCGCGGCAGTTCCTGTGGTTGCGTTGTCCCCCCGAATACGCTACATTGGTGTCAGAAGTGGGATGGAGCGACCGTAACGCCATCGGTAGCGCACGCGCCCTGAGGCGTGAAGGAGCTGATATGCTTAAGCGCGGGGACGTGCTTCCCGAAGGAGGGGGGTAGTGTAACGTGCATGGATAAGAAGACACGCTGGCCGCTGGTTGGCGGGTCTGACCCTTTAGTCTAGCGGTTAGCGATGTCTCCTGCGGTGCGGGCGATACGGGTTCGCGTCCCGGCCGCGGCACTTCCTGTGGTTGCGTTGTCCCCCCCCGAATTCGCTACAATACTATGACTACATGTAGCACGACCGGCTGAACGGTGGCCTGACTCTTCCGCTGACGGGTCACAGGACCTGGTCTGCATTAAACGACGTCCTTTACGTCCCTTCTCCCTTTCTGCACGGTGAACACACCGTACGAGCTCGCGCCCTCATCAGCCACGTGCTAAACACTTAGCTGTTTCAGCAGGCACATGGCGATATGAATGCCTTTCCTTGTTTACGGCTCATTTAACAGCTTTTTGGCACTGCGCGACATTAACCTTTCAAAATAAGAGCATCGACCGCAATACATAAACTAATAACACATATATTGCAGTGAATTGGGGGGGGGGGCAGTCCGGGAACCGCCACAGCCGGGACGCGAACCCATGTTCTCTGCACCGCGGGCGCCAACGTTAACCAGTTGACTAAAGGGTCTGACCCGTTAGCCCTAACGGGTCTACTTATTCGTGCACGTGAGTGTAGACCTGAATGAGGGAGTTCAGGTAGGCGGGAGCTGTTTTTGTTGCTGTGTTGTAAGCGAGCATCAAGGTTTTGAAGTTGATGCATGCAGCAACCAGGAGCCAGTGGAGGGATATGAACAATGGAGTGACATGTGCTGTTTTGGGTTGGTTGAAGACAAGACACACCGCCGCGTTCTGGATCATTTGCAGAGGTTTGAAAGTGCATGCAGGGAGACCTGCCAGTAAGGAGGTGCAGTAGTCAATGCATGATATTTCAAGAGCCTCTACCAGGAGTTGTGCTGCATACTTAGATAGGTAGGGTCTAATTTTCCTGATGTTGTACAGAGCAAATCGGCACGACCGAGCAATCGAGGCCACGTGAACTTTAAAGATTTGTTGGTCATCAATCATGACACCCAGGTTTCGGGCAGACTTTGTGGGCTTGAGTTGGGTTGATCCGAGCTGGATATTGATCTGTTGTTGTAAGGATGGGATGGCTGGGATGACAAGGAGCTCAGTCTTAGAAAGGTTAAACTGAAGGTGGCGTTCTTTCATCCATGCAGAGCAATCAGCAAGGCATGACGATACCCTTGCCGAGACTGTGAGGTCATCTGACGGGAATGATGGGAACAGCTGGGTATCATCAGCATAGCAATGGTATGAGAAACTATGGAAGCGGATGATTGTACCCAGTAAGGTGGTGTATATTGAGAAGAGACGAGAAGTGGTCTGAGTACTGACCCCTGGGGCACCCCTGTGGATAGGTCATGTGGTTTGGACACTTCTCCCCCCAAGATACTCTAAAACAGGGATAGGCAACATGGTCCAGAAAGGTCCGGTGGGGGTGCAGATCTTTGTTTTAACCAAGGAGTTACACACCTGAATCTACAAATCAAGGTCCTTAGCAAAGACTTTTGGTTGACTAATAGAATCAGGTGTGTAACTGCTTGGTTGGAACAAAGACCTACACCCACACCGGACCTTTCTGGACCATGTTGCCTATCCCTGTTCTAAAAGATCTCCCTGAGAGGTCGGACATAAACCAGCGGAGGGCAGATCCTGAGATACCAAGCTCTGTGAGTGTGGAGAGGAGGATTTGGCGGTTATCCATGTCAAATGCAGCTGACAGATCAAGCAGCAATAAAGCTGAGGACTGACCAGCAGCTCTAGCCAAATGCAGTGATTCCATTACCGACACGAGTGCAGTCTCTTTAGAGTGACCCCGCTTAAAGCCAGACTGATACAGATCGTACATATTGTTCTCAGAAAGGAATTCAGACTTGGTTAAAGACAGTGCGCGCAAGTAATTTTGATAGAGAGGGTAGGAGTGAAACCGGCCTGTAGTTTTCAGTGGGATTGATCACAGAGGATTGTGTTGGCTAGACCATTTATGTCATTTTACCTGAATGTTCTCACAAACGCTATGACAGACGTTAATTTGTTGAAAGTACCCAATGTCCCCTTGGGGGTACATAATGGTCATGAAAATATGAACCCTGTCTGCTATGATATTAAAGTATATTCTGCCATCAAGGTGGCAATTTACAGGTATCAATGGACCCAGTGTTTGCCAGCTGAATGCGTGACGGGTCTATAGCTTCATTTTTAAAAAATTTTTTTTATCACGGTCCACCATCATGGTTGTGCAGTTGGAACTGGGATTCATCAAACCAGACAGGTTTTTTTTCCAGTCATTGACAGTCCAGTGCTGATGTTTCTTGGCCCACTGCAAATGCCTTCCACAGTTTGGTCAGGAGAGGCACCCTGCATGGTCATCTGCTGTTACATCACAACGGCAAGAGTGCAATGCATTGTGGGTTCCAAAATTGACTGTTACGCTCCACAATTGTATTGGGATATTAACTGTCATACTGTGGACTGGTGATTATTTGTTATGGCCTAACCCATCTAAAATCTCCCCAGTTCATCTACCAAGGACTGCCTTCCACACAACAAACATTTTGATGAGGTTTTGTGTTCTGGTTCATCAATTGTACCTTTGAGATCACTGCCTTGAAAAGCCCAGCAACTGTATAGTCTTTGAGATGCTCAAACCCCCCCCCCCAACACCCACAATGATGTATTTTTCAAAGTCTGTTGGTCATGTGTTAAGACCATTCACATGTGAACATGGTGAACACCTGTTTACATAGTGACACATATGTGATTTACGGAGAGGGAACACTTCTTCTGATGGGGCAGGGTTTCTATTTCTCTGGTCACTGAGAATATTACAGTTAGGGTTGAAGAACTGGACCACTGCTTACCAGGAACATGAATCTGAGTCTGCCTGGTTTGGTTGATGTTCAGTTGTTGAACTTCACAGGTGAACCTGTTGGTTTCAGTCTCCTCCACAGTCACTGCACTGTTGATGGTGTAGAGACCATCGGGAGCTTGCACTGTCTTTGTGGATCGAACAGGGAGGAGGTTTCCCTCACCGTCCAGCCATAACACCTTAGGCTCTGGGTACCATCCTTTGGACTCACACCCTAAAACCACTCCACTGCTGCTTAACTCCCGTAGACTGGTGACAGGGGAGGCGACAGAACCTAGAAATGAGGACAAATGGACAACAATATGAGTTTCCCTTTTCATGACATAATATTTCCATGACTCCTCATACTGCAGTTCTCTGCTCTGCTGTTGTCATTGAACCCACCTCCGAATAAGATTCAGGTGTTTAGAATTACAAAAAAAGCACTTTCACACAGTAATATGCAGACATTTCCTGACTTGCGGTCAGATGAACAGTCACCAGACCCCTAGCCTCAGCTCTTCATAAGCAAGAAAGTGTTGGAAAAGATGAAGAAAGCTATTTAGAAGACTATTTAGAGAGATTTAGAAATGTAACCGGTCCTTGCTTACTGACAAAAGATTAAAAAAGGGAAAACAAGTGTGGACAGTGGTGGTGGTGTCCATAAACAGGATATAAAGCGGTGTCGATGTAGAGGACCGTAATGGTGGTGTCCATGTGTAAAGGGGTGTAGATATAGAGGACAGTGATGGGGGTGTGGGTTAGACTGAAGGTGGCTTGTTGTAGCACTTGTCATCCCAGCTTCTCGCAAGACCACCCAGAGAGTTGAGTTGGCTCGTGCCGGCTTATCGTCTTTCTACACATTTAACTGACCTATTAAAAGTGGTAGACACCCAACATTTTGCCTGTGTCACACATGGGTGTAGTCAAGGGGGGTTGGGTGGTTCTTTCAACTTACTCCTAAAAACTGAAGTTTCAAAAAGTCCAACTGGAGCATATTCAATGAAACCAAGTAGTTGAATCCAAACAGGACAAGGTCAATATTCACAGCCACATGATGGTTTTAGCCTGAAATGTCCATTATTGGGAGATCCTTCCCCTAAAATACAAGATATAGTGAACTATTAAGCATAATTTATTCATAGCCATAGTTGGTCAAAGGCTGGCTAGGGCGTTCTGTGCGCTGAATAAAGAGGTCCGCTTATATAAGGACCCGCCACTTTTAGCAGACTGACTACAACCCAGTCACATGGATCTCTGTGTCTTTCATGCCCCTATATGATGGCAATTCGGAGGCTGTTGATCCTCATGTACCTTTTCATTTAAGAAAAAGATGAGATTTTCTCCATCAAAGCTAAAGTGATGCGGTCTCCTTGGTCAAACCTATCACCATGGCAATGCATTTTACCATCCTAGGGTCATGCCAACATTTTTTCAGCACATCCGTTATCCAAACCACTTGTCCTGCTCTCGGGGTCGCTGGAGCCTATCCCAGCAGTCACTGGGCGGCAGACGGGGAGACACCCTGGACAGCTAGGGACATATAGTACGGCCGATTCACCTGACCTACAGGTCTTTGGGCTGTGGGAGGAAACCGGAGCCCCCGGAGGAAACCCACACAGACACGGGGAGAACATGCAAACTCCACACAGAGGACGACCCGGGACGACCCCCAAGGTTGGACTACCCCGGGGCTCGAACCCAGGACCCTCTTGCTGTGAGGCCACTGCGCTGACCACTGCGCCACTGTGCCAGCCTTTTTCAGCACATAAAAAAATCTAAACAAAGATTTAGTACCTCTAGGCATATTCAGTTACACAACCACCTGTTTATTTATCTTTTTCCATAGCGATGGTCAAGAGAGAGACAGGGGATCACATGCAGCAAAAGGCCCGAGCCGGATTCGAACCCAGACCACTACAGTAAGGACTCAACCGTATGTGGTACACATGCTACCAGGTGAGCCACCTGTTTCTTGAATGTTCTTTCTTTCATTGTTTTTTTTAAATCTACACAAATATATATATATTATAGTATGTGTGCGTGTGTGTGTGTAATTCATGTTGGTTAATAATAGCTGTACTTTTACTAAGTACGGAATAATTTTCTTTTTGATTTCCTTACCTACGGTGAGAAAGACGTCTGTGAACTCGTTGAGAGAAGGGATGTAACCCGTATATTTTCCCTGATCAAGGAGCTGAACATTTAATAGTTTCAGAGAGACATCGCCATGTTCCTGTCTCTCCACTGACAGGGCCGTTCTCTCCTTAAACTGAGGATTCTTCAAATCATACTGGTCCTCGCTTTTGTGGTACACATGAACATATTTTGGCTTCAGGTCATCTCTGGACCATTCCACTGTCAACGACTTGGCATCTTGCGGAGTACTCAGTTTAAATGGCAGAATGACGTTTTCACCAACCAAGGCGACCACAGACTGAGCTTCACCTGGAATACAGAAGTTCAATTGTTATAATGGTACAGTTTCATTCAGCAGATGCTTTTATCCAAAGTGACGATCTGAGAGTTAATACAACACAAGCAAGGAACTAGTCAGGAGGCAACAATGCAAGTGCCAAAAATGTAGGTTCAAGTCCGATAGCACACAGATGACAACAGCCAGTGCACAAACGTGTTGCATACAAGGGATTTTAAAGAAAAATTATTTTTATTAATACCACCAGGTGTGGAGGTGTTGGTGAAAGAGCTGGGTCTTTAGCTTTTTCTTAAAGATGGAGAGGAACTCAGTGGCTCGAAAGGAGTTTGGTAACTCGTTCCACAAAAGAGAAGAGTCTGGCTAGTGATTTAGGGCCCTGTTGTGCCAGGTGCGTTTCATTGGCAGAGTGTCGTGAGCGGGACTGAGTGGAGACCTGAATGACTGTAAGAGAGCATCAAGATTTTTAATTTGATGCGGGCAGCAACTGGGAGCCAGTGGATGGACATGAACAGCGGAGTGACATGTGCTGTTTTGGGTTGGTTGAAGACCAGACGCGCCACCTTGTTCTGGATCATTTGCAGAGGTTTGAAAGTGCACAGACCTGCCAGTAAGGAGTTGCAGTAGCCAATGCGTGATATTACAAGAGCCTGTACCAGTTGTGCCGCATGCTCAGACAGTTAAGATCTAATTTCCCTGAGGATTTTCCTGATGTTGTACAGCGCAAATTGGCACGACAGAGCAATCGAGGCCACGTGAACTTTAAAGGTTAGTTGGTCATCAATCACGACACCCAGGTTTCGGGCAAACTTTGTGGGCATGAGTTGGATTGATCCGAGCTGGATATTGATATGTTGTTGTAAGGATAGACTGGCTGGGATGACAAAGAGCTCAGTCTTAGATAGGTTAAGCTGAAGGTGGCGTTCTTTCATCCATGCAGAGCGATCAGCAAGGCATGACAATATCCGTGCCAACACTGTGAGGTCATCTGGCGGGAATGATGGGAAGAGTTTGGTATCATCAGCATAACAATAGCACGAGAAACCATGGAAGCGGATGATTACACCAAGTTAGGTGGTGTATATTGAGAAGAGAAGGGGACCGAGCACTGAACCTTGAGGCACCCTTGTGGATAGGCCGTGGGGTTTGGACACTTCTCCCCTCAAGATACTCTTAAAAGATCTCCCTGAGAGGTAGAACATGAACCAGCGGAGGGCAGATCCTGAGATTCCAAGCTCAGTGAGTATGGAGAGGAGGATTTGGTGGTTAACCATGTCAAAGGCAGCTGACAGATCTAGCAGCAATAAATCTGAAGACTGACCAGCAGCTTTAATCAAACACAACGATTCCATTACCGACAGGGGTGCAGTCTCGGTAGAGTGACCCCACTTAAAGCCAGACTGACTCGGATCGTACAGATTGTTCTCAGAAAGCAATTCAGAAACTTGGTTGAATACCATGCGCTCAAGTAATTTTTTTTGGGGGTTGTTTTCCCGTTTTCCTCCCCAATTGTGTCCGGCAAATTACTCCACCCTTCAGAGCTGTCTCAGTTGCTGCTCTACCCCCTCTGCTGATCCGGGGGAGGGCTGCAGACTACACATGCACCCAACCCACCAGAGGAGGCGCTAGTGCAGCAACCAGGACACATACCCACATCCGGCTTCCCACCCGCAGACACGGCCAATTGTGTGTGCGGGGACACCCGACCAAGCCGGAGGCAACACGGGGATTCGAACCGGGATCCCCGTGTTGGTAGGCAACGGAACAGACTGCTGCGCTACCCGGACGCTGCGCTCGAGTATTTTTTGATCGAAAGGGTAGGAGTGAAACCGACCTGGGCTGGGTTGAGTGTAGGGTTTTTGAGCAGCGGGGGGAACCGAGCTTGCTTAAATGCAGTGTGGAACACACCCGTTGTAAACGAGGAGTTGACGATGTGTGTGACTGCGGGGTTAAGTGTGGGGGAAATGATCCGTAGGGGGTTGGATGGACTCGGGTTAAGTGGACAGGTAGTGGCACGAGTGGGACGAGATCCAGCTGATCCACCTGCCCGTAGGTCTGGCTGTCTCACTCTCTCTCGCTGCCTGCATGTCTGTCACTTTCTCTGCCTATCTTCCTGTCTGTCTAAATCTTTCTGTTCTTCTATTTCTCTGTTTTCCTTTACAGCCTCTGTTCAGTGTAACACCACAGCATGTATTTAGCTATATATGTCAAGTACATATTAGGCCCCACTGGGCAACGATAGAACAATTACCTCTGTCTAAGTCGACTTGAATCAGAAGGGTGAAAGAGGTGTAGAAGAATAAATTGCTGAATATTCTGGAACAGAGATTCTTCAGAATAATCCTCGTCTGGAAGAGTCCAAAAGCCATGGTGGAATCCTAGACAAAATGAAGAATTATTGTGGACTGATAAAGACACAACTGCAACATTAAAGTCTCTTCCATTTAAATGAAATATAATTTCAACAAAGAACCACCATGGGTTCCAAGACCCTCAGCATCACAAGCAAGTAAAACTCAGGAGTTCAAAGCTCCGGGCGCTTGTACCTGAGAGGGGTCAGGCTGCAGACCTCTCTCTCAGGAACTGGAAACTGGAACTGAATTTTCTTCCACTGCAGAAGAATATGGCATTCATCAGTCTAACATCCCCATGCGATGACGCAGTGTCAGAAACTATGAAACAGGTCAACCACATAAAATCAGGGGCTACTTATCTGTTGTGTGTAACATCCTATGTTCAGTGTTTTTTTCTATAATATTTCAAATCAGAAAAACATTTTCTGCAAAGCCCAAACCCTTCTGTAAATCTAAGTGCAGAAGGGACTTTCTCTTATTACTGATTCTCATGAAGTATCTCTGTAAACATTTATGAGAGAACTGAACATAAGAATACTTACAGGCAAACATTTTATGGTCAGACAATGAGAGGATAATTTTTTTTCCCCCAATTGGACTTGGCCAATTACCAACCCAGCCACTGAGGATGCACAAGCCAGTGCATCCTTAGTGCCGGTCCCAAGCCCGGACAAATGGGGAGGGTTGCGTCAGGAAGGGCATCCGGCGTAAAATCTTTGCCAAATCAAATATGCGGATCTCACAGGTGGACTATATCTGCGCTACCCAGGCACCTCCTGAAAAGAGAGGATAATAACATGTCTGTTGTACAATTGTAAAGGCAAACGCACAATTTAATCAATTTCAAACACCACCACAACAGCCTTGCAGCCAGACAACACACTCCCCGCCGGTTATTATACATTATAACACTATGTCCCTTTCATGAGTAACACAACTTCAGAGATAGGTCTAGAGTACACCTTCTGAGTACCCTGCTCAGCATATCAGCTCCCTCACGCCTCTGGGCGCACGCACTTCCGATGACGTCACGGTCTCACCATCCCACTTCTGACACCAATGTAGCGAATTAAGGGGGGCAGCCCGGGAACCGCCACAGCCGGGACGCGAACCCGTATCTCCCACACCGCGGGCGACAACGTTAACCAGGCGACTAAAGGGTCCAACCCGTTAGCCGAGGGCTAATGTGTCTGCGTATCCGTGCACGTTACAGTATGTTGCATAGGTATGTTAGAGAATAAGAGTTTATTAGTGGATCTGTGGCGGGGAGCACTTTTATTGAGATTGGGGGAGGAGGGAGGGTGATGTTGGATTTTGGTTAGTGTAGTGTGGTACTATATGTGCATTTTTGGTTTGATTTCTTTGATTTGGTGGGGGGGGGGTGTGGGGGGGGTAGGCTGAAAGCCATATCAAAGCCTACAGGTTACACAAAATATGCATTTTCTAAAAAAGGCTAAAAACCACTTTTCTCGGCATTTCAGATGATTCTGAGAATTTGGGGGGAGGGAGTTGGAGTGGGGGTTTAGGGGCAGGGGGAAGGCGGTTAGCTGGCAGGATGAAGAGGAGGGAGATTTAGACGGGTGGATCACCAAACCGCTACATTGTAGCGGGGTTCTTCCAGTATTTATATAATTTCAAATGTTATGATTATTTGTGTCATTCCGAATCCCAGTTAATGCAGAATGGTGCTTTTTTTTGTTGGGGGGGGGGTAGACACGTGATTTTTGTGGGCGGAGGGGGGCTGCTCGCCCAGGGCGTTATACAAGCTAGAACCGCCACTGCTCACCAGTGTAAATAACAGACAGCTGGTCTTGAGGAGACTTTCCGTCCCTGCCCGGAACAATGACGTGCACGCGCAAAAGCTTTTCAAGCGCGTTGCTCCGTTAATTTCTAATTCCATACGTTGCGATGAAAAAGACAAGTTGTAATTAGAATTAAATGAGACATTATTAATGAAGACATCGCTTACAGCTGGAGGGAGGTTGGGAGTAAACATCCTGTATTTGGGCCGTGGCGCACGCTCGCCTCGCAGTCACGCGCCGCGCTTAAAAACTCCCCAACAATTCTCGACTCGTTTCTTTCGTCAACTAATTAGGCTTAACGCTGCACGCGCCGTGTGACACGCGGGTTTAAGCGTTCAGCCTGGAACGAGTTCCGCTTGGAACGGTTCGGATCACGCCACGTCCCGGACGACCTCCTCCTTTGTTTAGACAAGTCTCGCGTGCCTTCTGGATGACGGGAGACCCTCAGCCGAGTCCTCCAGCGAGACCATGTCCCGGGCCTGGCGCAGTCGGTTGACGTGGGGTGGGACAGGACGGGGATCGGAGCCTCGCAAAAGGAGTCACCTGTAGTGGTTATGGGGCTGCATACTTCCCCCTTAGCCGAAAGAGGAAGTTGTGACGACTCCTGCTCGAGCTCTTCTGCATGCTTCCCGTTTTATGAAGGGGAAGAAGCTCTACCCGGGCCCGCGCATTAAAAAACAAAGCTTCCCCGAAGGAGACAAGAGAAATATACGACGAGTAAACCTCCCACCGGAACCAACACGCAGTATTACCTTGTTCCCCACCGCGTCCGCAGTCTTGTCCTGTTTACCCTGCCGAACAGACGTTTGCATTACCGCAACGATGGAAACTCGTAAAGCTCCTCCTCCTCCTCCTCCCCCTATATTTTCAAATATAAATATCACATTAACCTACCCGCTTATCCTGCTCTCAGGGTCGCGGGGATTCGGGAGCCTATTCATGACATGACATGACATGACATGACATGACATTGCAGTCATTTAGCCGACGCTTTGATCCAAGGCGACTTACAATAAGTGCAGCATTTAAGGCAGGCGATCAGGAGAACTCCTAGTCATCAGAGGTCATAAGCGCATCTTCTCTCTAAACACGCATCTAGGAGCAAAACCAGTGCTACAGGACAAGCGCGATATACACCAGCAGCCCGTTATATCAAAACAGCAGTCAGTCATAGCACGTCCCCAACCACCAGGCCTGGACCGCAATGTAATAAAGTCCCGTTTCCCGCGTCCGGCTTGACAATCCGCTCCTCAGTAGCTCAGCACTCACAGCACCGCTGCGTGTTCGGCAGGTCATGTCTTTGTTGTAACGACGCTTCTTGGCAGTAACTCTTCTATCAGGTCGTCCGCCAGAGGCGCGCCCAGAAATGTTTCATCGGGGGGGGGGGGGCCCATGGGGCCACTGAAAATCTTGGGGTGGCACACCAAAACCAAAAGCCACGACTGAATTTGGGGAACTCTATGCTGCTGTTGCAGTGTACTGTACGACCCCTAATGTTGATGTGCACCGTATCATCCGCGTGTGTTCGGCTAATGGATATTAGCCTCATGCTAGCTTCAACGGGGCTTCCTTTGCGCGCGCCGGTCTCGCGGGCCCGTAGGCAGCGCGCGATGGTTGGATTTTAATGGCGTCTCGTAGGTGACGCGACCTTTCGCGGAGTTTCACGCCAGTTGTGTGTCTTCCGCTCCGTTTTTTTGTTTTTATTTTTATTGTCGTAGTGCGAGGAGGAGACGCAGGCAGGGGCGGATCTAGAGATTTTTTCCTGGGGTGGCAAGACTGTGTCCCAGAGGTGGCAGCTGCCACCCCTGTTGCCACCCTGTAGATCCGCCCCTGGATGCAGATGACAGCATACATGGCCGATGCCCGTGTTTCTCTCTTGTTCCTGTCCAGGTGAGCCGGTTTGAAGTGTTTATCGTAGCCTGTGTGTCTCGTGTTTTTGCACTATAAAAGACAGTGGGTCGAAGTGGGTGAAATGGATTAATGATGTGTGCTATGATAAAAGGGTTTTATACTGTTTTCATTGCACTCTTTGTTTTACTGTATTTTGGATACTGTTTTTATTTCATCATGTTTTACACCGTTTTGATGTTTGTTATCCACCCATCCATTATCCGAGCCTCTTATCCTGCTCTCGGGGTGGGAGGCGGGGATGCTGGAGCCTGTCCCAGCAGTCACTGGAAGGGGATGCTGGAGCCTGTCCCAGCAGTCACTGGGCGGGGATGCTGGAGCCTGTCCCAGCAGTCACTGGGTGGGGATGCTGGAGCCTGTCCCAGCAGTCACTGGGTGGGGATGCTGGAGCCTGTCCCAGCAGTCACTGGGTGGGGATGCTGGAGCCTGTCCCAGCAGTCACTGGGTGGAAGGCGGGGAGACGCCCTGGACAGGCCACCAGGCAGTCCATCAGGCTGTAATGACTATCACAGCACCTAAACAGCCACTTAAACTCCCAGTGTTATTTACCGTCTCTCTATTTAGAGAAGCTGCTGTGAGCCCAAGTTACCCCCACAGTCTGTGTGACACAGCTGCCTCCTCCCCGCACTTCAAAGCCATGGCCACAGCTGTGACCACTTTTTAAATACCAATGTTGGAATCCAATCTCCAAAGCTGGGATGCATTTTCTTTTTGTTCTTGTCAAAAATATTACTGAGGGGCTCTCATCTTCTTCAGCTGGTATATATGTTTATATGTTTTATGTTTTTATACTGCGAGTGTGCACGTATGCTCACAGCTGTATGGTGAGATGCAGAGGACAAGACCGGAATCAGTAGCAGAATATTTTATTCATCTCCGAGGGGAAATTAGGGATGAATATAAGACTAATATATATATATATATATACATATATATACGTATACAGTGCTGCTTGAAAGTTTGTGAACCCTCCAGACAGGGTCACTGTTTTTGTAAAAAAACATTAAAATAAGCTTATTACACATACATCCAAATCCCAATTTGTAAAGCACACCTTCCAAATAATGGACAAACACACAAAAAGAGATATATTTTCATTATTTCATTCAACAAAGGTGGTTTATTTCACAAAAACTGAACATTTAACATGTGCAAAAGTATGTGAACCCTTGTATTAGTAGCTTGTGGCTCCTCCTTTTGCAGCCATTACTTCAGCCAAACGTCTTATGTAACCACTAACCAGTCTCTCACATCTGCTTATGGGGCTTTTTGTCCACTCCTCCTTGCAGAACTCAGCCAGTTGAGAGGGGTTGGAGGGACATCTGGTATGTACCAACTTCTTCAGGTCTCGCCACAACATTCCAATTGGATTAAGGTCCGGACTTTGACTGGGCCAATCCAGAGTACGGATCCTCTTTCTCTGAAGCCATTCCTTTGTAGTTTTGCTGGAATGCTTTGGGTCATTGTCTTGTTACATAATCCATTTTCGTTCCAGCGTCAACTCCCTGGCTGATGGCAGGAGATTCTGCTGAAGAATTTGTTGATATGCCGGAGAATTCATGGTTCCTTGGAGAATATGGAGTCGTGCAGGTCCAGAAGCAGAAAAGCAGCCCCAGACCTTCACATTTCCACCACCATGCTTCACTGTTGGGAGGAGGTTCTTTTCTTCATATGCAGTGTTGGCTTTTCTCCAAACATGTTGGTTTTGATTGTGACCAAATAATTCTATTTGGGACTCGTCTGTCCAGAGAATGGACTTCCAGAAGGCCTCTGGTTTGTCCAAGTGCTCTCTGGCAAAGTTGAAACGGGCAGCTTTGTTCTTTTTTGAGAGCAGAGGCTTCCTTCTAGCAACCCTCCCATGAATGTCATGGCTATTCAGTTTCCGTCTGATTGTAGACGCATGCACATTTGTCCCAGATGCTACCAGAGAGGTGTGCAACTCTCTAGAGGTGATGTGTGGGTTGGCCTTTACCTGATTTATTATTTTTCTGATGCTTCTGGGTGATAGTTTTGATGGGTGTCCACTTCTAGGCAGAGTTGCTGTCATGTTGAAGGCCCTCCATTTGTAAAGTATTTGTCTTACAGTGGATGGATGGAGCTGGAATCTTTTGGAGATGGTCTTATAGCCCTCCCCAGACTGATGGGCTATCACTACCCTCTTCTTCATGTCCTCGGATATCTCCTTTGCTCTCGGCCTTGTTGATTTGTATGGGACCACAGTGGTTTGGTTGGTTTCCTCTCTCTTTTAATTAGTGCAGGCCAAACCCTTTCCCAAGGATGCCTCATTTCATTGGTCTGCTTAAATGATTAATTAAGCACCCAAATGTGTTTCACCACAGTCTGTTACCTGCTTGACTTAACCAGTGCAGTTGGGGGTTCACTTACTTTTGCACATACCCTAATTCCATGTTTCATGTAGTTTTGGGGCTACTTAAACAAGTCCCACTAAACAAGTACATGCAACCGATAAACATATATCTGACATTTCATACATAGAAACTGGTGATGATAGAATAAGAAAATCATGGTAGAGCAACAGAAAACTCTAAACTGCTCAAGGGGTTCACATACTTTCAAGCAGCACTGTATGTGAGGAAATGTATGTCTAATGCCCATGGGTTTCCTTTCTGCTGTGAAGAGAAAGAAACCCCACAGATCTCCAACTCTGCTGTATGTGTCTCACTCCACTACACAGCGCAGAGGCAGAGAGGAGTTGTGAGTCAGTTACATCGTCTCACAAACGATGGACCAAGCGTTCCCGCCGTGCAGACGAGAGGTAGCCCAAACTAAGCCTGCAGTACAGAACATGGCTGAGTCAGGGCCGGCACCTGTCACAGCGACAGGTAAGCTACTATTAATGTCTGAAGATTGAGCTTCCTCCGAGGCTGCATTTCACCCTCCCCAAGTTCCCAACCAATCAAAAAACGCCAATCGAAACACAACAAAGAAATCTCAACACACGTGTGGGAATGTTAATACGCGTCCTTTTCAAGGTAAAGAAACCTTGTTCTTACACTTTGGGTTTATTGATACGAATCAGTATTCGGTGTTGGTTGAAAAGCAGTATATGCACTAGTCTGATTTGTCTTGAAATCGTATATTTTAGCAAGCTAGAAGTGTACATTGCCTTTCTATCCAGCTATAATGGTTGGTAGTTGGCACAAATGTTGTGAATCGAACCAATGTGCTGCCCCCCCCCCAACACACACACACCTTTTCAGGTATTTGTTGAGTTTAATGGAATTGCCACGAAGAATCTTTTATTTTTATAAATGTATTTCTAGTTTTTCCCCTTATCCCACCCGATTAACCCCACGGCATATGGCGGGAACTCTTGTGGAATAACTCCCCCGGCTCACGTTTCCACAGGAAGGAGATAGGCGTAACACCAGCTTCCTTCAAACTCGTGTCGGCTGCTCTCGCTGCTTTACACGCTGAAGCCTCCTCGCGTGGATTGCATCACCTTCAGGCCTCGAAGGAGGCGTAGGGAGGACGCTTACAGTTGCTTGGCTGCAGGCGCCCGGATGGGCCAGAGGGGTCGCTGGAGAACGACGAGTCCCCCAACACTACACCCATCTACACCCACTATCCCTCGGGTAAGGGTGGCCTAATGAAGGCCTCACCCCGTGGACGCTCCGGCCGGGACCGGTTACGGCGAGTCTGGGATACGAACCTCCCAGCCACGTGGCGAGCGGGTTCCAAGAACGGCGGGTTATTCCGCTCGGCCACCAGAGCAGCCCGCCATGAAGAATCTTGACGGAGACGTCTTTGAGGCTCCGGACCAGCACGCCCCATGTTTCATCAAACACTTCCAAATCAACAAAGGGAACTGCTGGACATAAACCCACCCAGTCAATGTGACACATTGGCTGGGTGGTAGGTCATTTCCTTTTGCAACTTCTGAGTCATCGTTAGTGTTATCAGCAGCGATGACACTAAGGCGCTACTTCTAAGGCCTGTCCAAAAATTAAACCCCCCCCCCCCAGATGACACAGACCAACCTATTTCACTCCTTATCTGACTTCAATTCAATTTTATTGTCATTAAAAACAATGTGCAGGAGGCACATGTTAAAAACGAAATGAGGGCTGTGGCTTCACCAATCAGTGCAAGACAGACACAGCAAACACAATATAAGATATACACACATGAAGACCAAAGCTAAAAATAAGTTATAAAAGAGCTGGAGTACAAAATATTTAAAAATATCTACAGACTTTCAGGGGGTAGCCAGGTTCAGGTGGGCAACAGCTTGTGGAAAGAAGCTGTTTTTGAGCCTGGTAGTGCAGGCTCTGAGGCTCCTGTAGCGCCTCCCTGAGCGCAGGGGGGGGGAGAACAGTCCATGGTTGGGGTGGGTGGGATCTCTGCTGATGCTCAGACCCCTTCAAAGGCAGCGACTTATTCTTGTGCCTTGTTAATTTTTGTCTTAACTGATCTTTCCTGTGTCTGTATCACTAGGTTTGGGTGTAGTATTGTTAAGCTAGGTACACGTTAGCTCTCGCCTGTTTCTGAGACGTCGCACTGATGCAAAGCGTGTCTTTTTTCCCTCTCTTCTTCTTCTTGATTTGCTGGTCTTCTTCATACTCGACTATGCAGGGGAACAGTCTGAATTCTGTGGTATCCCACCACCGGTTACAAGACAGACAGAGAGGAAATGAGCTGCGATAGACACATGTGACCTCCCATGCCACGCTTCTTCACAGAGAGAAATGGGTCGTTCTCTTTGACTCTCGCTGTATGTATTGGCCGGTAGCCATTCTGACAGCAGCAGCAGCAGCAGATAGGATGGAGTTGTCGCTCTCCCTGCAGCTCTGTGAGTACGCTACTCCGTCTGTGGATGTGTGCGACGGGTGAAATGGTCATTAAGTGTCAAGTTTAATTGCTTTACAAACAGTGTTTGTAGATATTTGCCAACAATGTCTCGTTTCCTTCAGCTATAGTGCTGAATTCAGTGGCAGCGCAGTCCCTGCTCACCCGTACTCACGGTTGTGGTGAGTTTACCATTTCTCTTTCCAGACATTTAAATTATGCAAATTTCATTCTGTAAAATGTGACATGAAAATGAATCCACAGGAATACAGCTAGCTTGTTTAATCTCTCTCGCTCTCTCTCTCTCTTCCGCTCATGCTCTCTGTCCCTGCCCCGGTCTCTTATCGCCGCTCTCGCTTTCTGGCTACCTTTTCCCCTCTTTTCCTTTCTTACCCACCTCAAACCGTCCGCACGAACCCCTTCAGGGTCCTCTCTTTGGTCTCCTGTGAGCATCTACCCCTGTAGATCTCAGTTCTTTACAGGGGAAAATGTAAGTTTGCACTGCGAAGGAGAAGAGCGCTCCTCTAGATGGGTCAGAAAGACGAAGTCAAAAAGAAAGACTGTTTGTGAAGAGAAATCAACACAGTCTTGCAAGATCTCCAGACTTTATCCGTCAGATAGTGGCGAGTATTGGTGTGAGTCTGACTCTGGAGAAAGAAGCGAGTCTGTTAACATCACAGTGATCGGTAAGCAAATCCAGTCGCAATTTCTAACTCGTTATTTTAATGCGGCACTTACGAAATGCAGTGTTATTAATATTATTATCATTATTATTGTTCTTGTAGTTTTGCAATAAAGCCTCAGTCTCTCTGCATGACCTTCGTTATGTCTGATCCCTCGATGCAGACGGCGGTGTGATCCTGGAGAGTCCTGTCCTTCCTGTGACAGAGGGCCATGATGTGACTCTACGTTGTCTCTACAAAAACGACGCCTGCAGGGCAAACTGTCCTTTTAAGGAGGCCACAAACCTCGCAGCTGACTTCTACAAAGACGACGCCCTCATCCAGACCAATGTGATGGAGGTGACCATCACAGCAGTGAACAGGTCTGACGAAGGCCTGTACAGGTGTCGCATCTCTGATCATGGAGGGTCATCCGAGAGCGGGGTGACTGTGAGAGGTGAGGAACAGCTCTCGATAAGGAATAGGCATGTGTAGTTACTTTAATGAGAAGGAAGAGATCACGCTGATCTCTCTCAAAGGTTAGGTCTGGCCTTCCTCTAGGCAGACGGTCCAGTCACAGCCATGCAGGCTGGTCCAAGCCACCCGGCGGGGAGGCAATGCAGCAGAACTAGAAGCAATGATGGCGGCGGTAAGAAAAGGAGGAAAAAAAGCTTTATAACAGTTCATAATAGTTTGCTTTAAAGCAGCCAGCACATACTGAGATGCTGCTCTATATGAGTATCTAGACCTGTTCAGACCTTTTGAAATGGCTCCCAATCAGAGAGAAACCAGACACAGTGAACCCTCGTGTTGCCCACACATGCTGCACACCGCCCTGGTCTAGAGTCATTTATGACCCGCCTTCATTAAACCTCTAAATTAGAGCAACTTGATTTAATTTTAAACCCCAAATCTATTTTGCATGAAGAAACAAGCTGTCATTCCTCACAAACTGTGGCTACCTGGGCTTTCCCTCTTCACAGTGCAGAAATACGGCATGACATCGGTGGACACCACTCGTTTTATAGGGTCACACATGACCCAGACATGTCTCAGGGTCACACTTGACCCAGACATGTCTCAGGGTCACACATGACCCAGACATGTGTCAGGGTCACACATGACCCAGACATGTCTCAGGGTCACACATGACCCAGACATGTCTCAGGGTCACACATGACCCAGACATGTCTCAGGGTCACACATGACCCAGACATGTCTCAGGGTCACACATGACCCAGACATGTCTCAGGGTCAGACATGACCCAGACATGTCTCAGGGTCACACATGACCCAGACATGTCTCAGGGTCACACATGACCCTAAGACATGTCTCAGGGTCACACATGACCCTAAGACATGTCTCAGGGTCACACATGACCCAGACATGTCTCAGGGTCACACATGACCCAGACATGTCTCAGGGTCACACATGACCCTAAGACATGTCTCAGGGTCAGACATGACCCTGAGACCATCGTAATACCCTAGTGGTGTTTGTCTTTCATGGAGATATGAACAAAGACGGTGTTTCACGGTTTCCAACGTTGAGGTCAGTGTAGGAAAAGTTGTCACATTTCAGGCTGAAAAAGACCATTTAGAGTCTTTTGTCTGCTGTCAAACACCATTGTGGGTCATTTAGACCCGGAAGACAGAAAGGATGCAAGGATGGACTGCTATTGTTGGTCTGCGTCATACGGGAGGATTACTGATGATAATCTCATGCGCTCTGGTGTTTTGTCCAAGATCCCTTTATGTCCCAGTTTGTGAGCATAGGTCATGGTTGTTACAGATGGAGAGAAGACCCTAAAAAGAAAGGGAGGGAGTCGAAGAAACATTTTCCTTGTTGCCTCTTTACATTTAAAACACAGATCTTCTGTTTCCTTTCTGTCGTGCCACCCAGATCCTCCTCGACCCTCCCCGGGGCCTGCCCACGCCCCTCGAACCTCCCTGCTCCCCCCTCCGGCGTGGGCTGGGATCTCCATCCTAGTAGTGGTTTTAACTGTGGTGGTGGGAACACTGCTGTGGAGGAAGCACAAAGGTACGTCCGTCCTTTCACATCCTCCTCTTCCTTCGCCCTTCCTCTCACTTTGCTGTGCAGAGGTGCAAACGACCCCCGTGGTCAAACTCGCGTACGTGAAGCGAGGCCGAGGTTCGCTTCGCGTTCGGTGGGAACGCGACATCGGTGTCCCCAGAAAAAGTGTGCGTGACAGGGAAAGCCTGTTTAGTCTGGGGAGTATCTGTCACCGCAGAAAGTGACTGGAGGTGTGTGTTGACGAGTAGCAGGTTATTTCCAGTGCAGGTGGAGCAGGACTACAGGGGTGGGGGTGTGAATCCAGTCCAGTTCCTGGATATGTGGAAACGTCCTCGACAGATAAAACGGCTTCGGATTAACGTACACGGCCGCAGCGGGAGCTACAGGACTACCAGGCTGCAGGGGTAAGGAGGTGGCCTACTGTAAGAGGTACTTACACAGCCAACTGGATCTGGTTCTGGTTTAGAACAGATTCTGAGTAGGTTCAGAACGTGTAGATGTGTGAGACGGTATTATGAGCTTCCTGTTGTCAGAAAGCAGATGTAGTATCGTGGCTTCAGAAGGCTCCACCATCTGCCCCGTCACACTGCACTGAAGTCCGCTAAAAAACACAAAACTCGGCAGGGTAAGTTTTTTTTATACTGAAGCCATCGATGACATTTTTGTCCTTATGATTCAAAATGATGCCCGGTGACGTCACAGTGGAGCCCGGTGACATCACAGTGGAGCCCGGTGACATCACAGTGGAGCCCGGTGACATCACAGTGGAGCCCGGGCTCAACAAAAGGATTTGAACCTTATTTGAAAGTCTCTCATGGGACTTTCCTTTTAATCATTAGTGCTTTGTTTTGATGGTTTGCAAAACGTTACACACACACACACACACACACACACACACACACACACACACACACACACACATATATATACATATATACACACACACACACACACACACATATATATACATACACACACATATATATATATACATACACACACACATATATATATATATACATATACACACACACACACACATATATATATACATATACACACACACACACACACACACACACACACACACACACACACACACACACACACACACATATATATGTATACACACACACATATATATATATACATACACATATATACATATACACACACACATATATATATATATACACACACACATAGTATATATACATACACACACATATATACACACACACACACACACACACACACACACACACACACACACACACATATATATATATATATATATATATATATATATATATATATATATATATATATATATATATATATATACATACACACACACACACACACGACCACACACACACACACACACACACACACACACACACACACACACACCTGGGAACAAGTTAGTATGGCCGAGTCACCTGACCTACATGTCTTTGGACTGTAGGAGGAAACCGGAGCACGTGGAGGAAACCCACACAGACACGGGGAGAACATGCAAACTCCACACAGAGGACGACCCCGGACGACCCCCAAGGTTGGACTACCCCGGGGCTCGAACCCACGACCTTCCTGATATATAAAATATATCATATAATGTATAAAATATATAAATATATAAAGCCTATATATATGTGTGTGTATGTGTATGTATGTGTATATATATATATATATATATATATATATATATATAATGTACACACACATAACCGTTGCTATGGATAAATGATTTAAGCGTGTCAGTAATAAGCTGTGAGCATGTTGCGAGTCGCTCGCTGACATGCAGAATGACAGCTGAGTGTTGCTGTGTTGCAGCCTCCCCAGCAGCCCAAGAAACCTACCCACTGGAAGTGACCTATACAGAGGTGATACCAAAACCCACGAAGAAGAACGAAGGTAGGAAACAACCAGCAATCTGTAGTTACAACATGACCTGTAACGGCAGCAGCCGAAAGTAGTAGTAGTAGTAGTAGTAGTAGTAGTAGTGGTAGTAGTAGTAGTAGTGGTAGTAGTGGTAGTAGTAGTGGTAGTAGTAGTAGTGGTAGTAGTAGTGGTAGTAGTAGTAGTAGTAGTAGTACTCATTCTATGATATTTTGGATAGAATGTTTTTGCAGTTAACATAACAACATGTTATGTGATACTGTGAGCAAGGTGATATATTGTGGTACTGTAAGACAGGTGATATATTGTGGTACTGTAAGACAGGTGATATATTGTGGTACTGTAAGACAGGTGATATATTGTGGTACTGTAGGAAAGGTGATATATTGTGATACTGTAAGCAAGGTGATATATTGTGGTACTGTAAGAAAGGTGATATATTGTGGTACTATAAGCAAGGTGATATATTGTGATACTGTAAGAAAGGTGATATATTGTGGTTTCATAGGCCTTTGTGCTTATGCTACTTCCTGTCTCAGTTTACATTGTTGAGTTGGGGTGGAAGAGTCAAATGGCTGAAGATAGATTACAACACTGTTATCTAGCGGTTGTGGGGTTACACACAACACAACATGTTTGTCACAAACCTTTACATGTAAACAATTAAAACTGGATACAGCGGTTTTGAGAATCGATAAAGTATCACGAAAGATAATATCGCCATTCTCGAGTGTATCGATATTTTCTTACAGCCCTGCTGAGCATCACGACTGGAGTTAGCTTTAGTTCACTGTGTGGCACATTAGTAAGTCTGTTTGGCCAAATGTGTGTGTGTGTTGTAAATGGTTTCTTTCTTTTTCTTTTACTCGTAAGTGATTTTCCTTATCAGCTTCACCCATCACTCTTCTTTCTTGTCCCCCCTGTTCTCTTCGCCCAGTCACACTTTTCACCTCTGTTCATTCTCTGTCCTCCTAAACATCCTCTCCCACGCTTTTCCTTATTTGATTGTTCCTTCAAGTCTCGATATCTCTTTCTGTTCCTCGCTTAATTTCCCTCTTTCTTCACCCCCCCACCCCCCCACCCCTTCTCTCTCTCAGAGGAAACCTCAGCATCTCCTGTATATTCTCTTGTGGGCAAAGGTGAGATCCACAAACCAACAAATGACATTATTGTGATTACCTCATTGGGTAAAGGTTGACAAGTGTTAGCACTGTTTCTCACAGCAAGAAGGTCCTGGGTTTGAACCCCAGGCTGTCCCAGGTCCTTTCTGTGTGGAGTTTGCATGTTCTCCCCATGTCTGTGTGGGTTTCCTCCGGGTGCTCCGGTTTCTTCCAACCATTAAAAAGACATGCATGTTAGGGTTAATGCCCCTGCCTGTGCCCCTGAGCAAGGCAATGGAAAGAAGAGCTGGAGTTGGTCCCCGGGTGCTGCAGCTGCTCGCTGCTGCTATACAATAGGATGGTTACATGCAGAGAACACATTTCATGGTAAGAATACAATGACAAGCGTCTTCTTCTTCTTCCTTTACAGAGGTAATGTATACTATCCAGTCTGTTTACTGTGAACATGGTCATGTCCAACCAGACCTGACTCTGCTTCTAAAAGACCAGACCTGACTCTGTTTCTAAAAGACCAGACCTGACTCTGCTTCTAAAAGACCAGACCTGACTCTGTTTCTAAAAGATCAGACCTGACTCTGTTTCTAAAAGACCAGACCTGACTCTGCTTCTAAAAGACCAGACCTGACTCTGTTTCTAAAAGACCAGACCTGACTCTGCTTCTAAAAGACCAGACCTGACTCTGCTTCTAAAAGACCAGACCTGACTCTGCTTCTAAAAGTTCTAAAAGACCAGACCTGACTCTGCTTCTAAAAGACCAGACCTGACTCTGCTTCTAAAAGACCAGAGCTGACTCTGTTTCTAAAAGACCAGAGCTGACTCTGTTTCTAAAAGACCAGACCTGACTCTGCTTCTAAAAGACCAGACCTGACTCTGCTTCTAAAAGACCAGACCTGACTCTGTTTCTAAAAGACCAGACCTGACTCTGCTTCTAAAAGACCAGACCTGACTCTGTTTCTAAAAGTGCAGACCTGACTCTGTTTCTAAAAGACCAGACCTGACTCTGCTTCTAAAAGACCAGACCTGACTCTGCTTCTAAAAGTCCAGACCTGACTCTGCTTCTAAAAGACCAGACCTGACTCTGTTTCTAAAAGACCAGACCTGACTCTGCTTCTAAAAGACCAGACCTGACTCTGTTTCTAAAAGACCAGACCTGATCTGTTTCTAAAAGACCAGACCTGACTCTGTTTCTAAAAGACCAGACCTGACTCTGCTTCTAAAAGACCAGACCTGACTCTGCTTCTAAAAGACCAGACCGGACTCTGCTTCTAAAAGACCAGACCTGACTCTGCTTCTAAAAGACCAGACCTGACTCTGTTTCTAAAAGACCAGACCTGACTCTGCTTCTAAAAGACCAGACCTGACTCTGCTTCTAAAATACCAGACCTGACTCTGCTTCTAAAAGACCAGAGCTGACTCTGTTTCTAAAAGACCAGAGCTGACTCTGTTTCTAAAAGACCAGACCTGACTCTGTTTCTAAAAGACCAGACCTGACTCTGTTTCTAAAAGACCAGACCTGACTCTGCTTCTAAAAGACCAGACCTGACTCTGCATCTAAAAGACCAGACCTGACTCTGCTTCTAAAAGACCAGAGCTGACTCTGTTTCTAAAAGACCAGAGCTGACTCTGTTTCTAAAAGACCAGACCTGACTCTGTTTCTAAAAGACCAGACCTGACTCTGTTTCTAAAAGACATGACCTGACTCTGTTTCTAAAAGACCAGACCTGACTCTGCGTCTAAAAGACCAGACCTGACTCTGCTTCTAAAAGACCAGACCTGACTCTGCTTCTAAAAGACCAGACCTGACTCTGCTTCTAAAAGACCAGACCTGACCCTGCTTCTAAAAGACCAGAGCTGACTCTGTTTCTAAAAGACCAGAGCTGACTCTGTTTCTAAAAGACCAGACCTGACTCTGCGTCTAAAAGACCAGACCTGACTCTGCTTCTAAAAGACCAGACCTGACTCTGCTTCTAAAAGACCAGACCTGACTCTGCTTCTAAAAGACCAGACCTGACTCTGCTTCTAAAAGACCAGACCTGACTCTGTTTCTAAAAGACCAGACCTGACTCTGCTTCTAAAAGACCAGACCTGACTCTGTTTCTAAAAGATCAGACCTGACTCTGTTTCTAAAAGACCAGACCTGACTCTGTTTCTAAAAGACCAGACCTGACTCTGTTTCTAAAAGACCAGACCTGACTCTGCTTCTAAAAGACCAGACCTGACTCTGTTTCTAAAAGACCAGACCTGACTCTGTTTCTAAAAGTCCAGACTTGACTCTGCTTCTAAAAGACCAGACCTGACTCTGTTTCTAAAAGACCAGACCTGACTCTGCTTCTAAAAGACCAGACCTGACTCTGTTTCTAAAAGTGCAGACCTGACTCTGTTTCTAAAAGACCAGACCTGACTCTGCTTCTAAAAGACCAGACCTGACTCTGTTTCTAAAAGACCAGAGCTGACTCTGTTTCTAAAAGACCAGACCTGACTCTGTTTCTAAAAGACCAGACCTGACTCTGTTTCTAAAAGACATGACCTGACTCTGTTTCTAAAAGACCAGACCTGACTCTGCGTCTAAAAGACCAGACCTGACTCTGCTTCTAAAAGACCAGACCTGACTCTGCTTCTAAAAGACCAGACCTGACTCTGCTTCTAAAAGACCAGACCTGACCCTGCTTCTAAAAGACCAGAGCTGACTCTGTTTCTAAAAGACCAGAGCTGACTCTGTTTCTAAAAGACCAGACCTGACTCTGCGTCTAAAAGACCAGACCTGACTCTGCTTCTAAAAGACCAGACCTGACTCTGCTTCTAAAAGACCAGACCTGACTCTGCTTCTAAAAGACCAGACCTGACTCTGCTTCTAAAAGACCAGACCTGACTCTGCTTCTAAAAGACCAGACCTGACTCTGCTTCTAAAAGACCAGACCTGACTCTGTTTCTAAAAGATCAGACCTGACTCTGTTTCTAAAAGACCAGACCTGACTCTGTTTCTAAAAGACCAGACCTGACTCTGTTTCTAAAAGACCAGACCTGACTCTGCTTCTAAAAGACCAGACCTGACTCTGTTTCTAAAAGACCAGACCTGACTCTGTTTCTAAAAGTCCAGACTTGACTCTGCTTCTAAAAGACCAGACCTGACTCTGTTTCTAAAAGACCAGACCTGACTCTGCTTCTAAAAGACCAGACCTGACTCTGTTTCTAAAAGTGCAGACCTGACTCTGTTTCTAAAAGACCAGACCTGACTCTGCTTCTAAAAGACCAGACCTGACTCTGCTTCTAAAAGTCCAGACCTGACTCTGCTTCTAAAAGACCAGACTGACTCTGCTTCTAAAAGACCAGACCTGACTCTGCTTCTAAAAGACCAGAGCTGACTCTGTTTCTAAAAGACCAGACCTGATCTGTTTCTAAAAGACCAGACCTGACTCTGTTTCTAAAAGACCAGACCTGACTCTGTTTCTAAAAGACCAGACCTGACTCTGCTTCTAAAAGACCAGACCTGACTCTGTTTCTAAAAGACCAGACCTGACTCTGCTTCTAAAAGACCAGACCTGACTCTGCTTCTAAAAGACCAGACCTGACTCTGCTTCTAAAAGACCAGACTTGACTCTGTTTCTAAAAGACCAGACCTGACTCTGTTTCTAAAAGACCAGACCTGACTCTGTTTCTAAAAGACCAGACCTGACTCTGCTTCTAAAAGACCAGACCTGACTCTGTTTCTAAAAGACCAGACCTGATCTGTTTCTAAAAGACCAGACCTGACTCTGTTTCTAAAAGACCAGACCTGACTCTGCTTCTAAAAGACCAGACCTGACTCTGTTTCTAAAAGACCAGACCTGACTCTGCTTCTAAAAGACCAGACCTGACTCTGTTTCTAAAAGACCAGACCTGACTCTGCTTCTAAAAGACCAGACCTGACTCTGTTTCTAAAAGACCAGACCTGACTCTGTTTCTAAAAGACCAGACCTGACTCTTGCTTCTAAAAGACCAGATCTGACTGTTTCTAAAAGACCAGACCTGACTCTGCTTCTAAAAGACCAGACCTGACTCTGTTTTTAAAAGACCAGAGCTGACTCTGTTTCTAAAAGACCAGACCTGACTCTGCTTCTAAAAGACCAGACCTGACCTTGTTTCTAAAAGACCAGACCTGACTCTGTTTCTAAAAGTCAGCTTCGCTCGACAAAAGAAAGACCTTCTTTTCCAGCTGACTTCTAAGTCAGTGCAGCGTGGCCCTGCAGGACCCAACATGGACAGTCCAATATGAAAGCCTACACTCACCATAGTAACATGTCTATGTGTAGGTACCATTGTATCCATAACCCCAGTAGAGATTGGCACCACCAAGACGGTCAATATGACCATTTTGGATTTTCAAAGTTTAATAACTTTGTGGAAAAAGAAAATATAGACCTGCTGCTCCCCGGATTCTCCTAAAATTGCATATACTTGCATTAAAACGACTTTTAGACCAATTGCACTAAAAAAAAGTTATAAAGATCTACCTACGGCAACCGTGAGCGGTCACAATGGCAGCACGTAATTTGCGTGTGATGGTGCGCGTCATGTCAGTATTGATGACGTGTGTTGTCGCGTCATTTCCTTCGGGAAGTTCGTTTCTCTGCCCTAGAAACACACTAGCGCCCTCCAGTGCAGAGAAATAGTCTAAACTGGATTTCTGATTATGGCCAGCATGTCTGGGTACAGGCGCCGTTACAGACGCACCATGGCTACCACCGAGGCGCTGCAGTATTTACAGGCGTTGGACAGCGGCCATCTTAAATTGTTTGAAAAACAGTATTAAAGTTGTTAATTTTGGTGTCGGTCGTTTCCTAACAGACACACTAACATGTGTAATGCATCAACATCTCTCCTGGGTATTCATCTCGACAGAATGTAGAGTTTAAAACCCTGCCGTCATTTTGACCGTCCACGGTCGTTCTAGGTACCTTAAAATCCTTAGATATTGTGTATTTCAAAACATGGTTATCAATATGTGTGACTACCTATGTATTTGTTGTGACCTTAGCCATTCATTACCACCATCAAGTGTTCGGTTAGTGCGGCGTTTATAGTATTTTAACCCCGGTGTGTGTGGGCCCGGTGGTGGCCTGCCGGCCTGTCCAGGGCGTCTCCCTTCCTGCTGCCCAGTGCCTGCTGGGATAGGCTCCAGCATCCCCGCCACCCTGAGAGCAGGATAAGCGGTTCGGATAATGGATGGGTGGATGGACGGGTGGATGAAATACCGGTCATTCTAGTGGTAAAGGGATTAAACAACCACCAACAACACACGTGTTCTGTCTGAGATGGATTTCCTTCTAAGTAGCACACAACTTAGAATGAAGAACAGTTGACAGCAGACAAGAGCACTAACTACCTTCCAGGTTACTCCAAAGCTGGCACGACAACCGGTAAATCCCGATGAGCGGTGCATTATGGGAATCGCCAGCCTGCAGTGAAGAAGCCTCTGACCGGTCGGGGGGGGGTGCTTGGTTGGAGGTAACTGTTGCCTCACAGCTGTTGTTTACATCCGTGTGTGTTGGGACTGCTTGGTGAAATGTGTGTTGACACAGGGACAGGCTGTGAGCGAGCGACGGGGAAGTTCTCCACCTTGCTGGGTTGTAGTCAGACTGAATAGGAAATGACGGCTGAATGTTTGGAGGCCTGATGGCACCGTGGCTCAGTGTTTAGTATTGTGACCAAAGGTTCGATCCCGGCTCTCCTGTGTGGAGTTTGTCTGTTCTCCAAATACATCTACCTCATAGGAATTGAAGACTAAATCATTCTGAATGTTGTGTGTGTGTGTTGTGTGTGTGTGTTGTGTGTGTGCGCTTGCGTGCTTGGACTTGTACCGCTGCAACATTCCAGCTCGACTTAAGCGTGAACATGTTGGCGACTTGACAGGAATGGTACAAATTAGATGTGGTAGTCTCAACAGAGACGGGTGGCTCAACAGACTGAGAGACACTCTTATACAGCCTTCTTCTTTTCTCATAACCAGAGCCTGGTCTGATGTTGGGCTTTAGGTGGTGAAGGTGTGAGCTGCTGCTACAACCACATTTGAAACCACAGAGGCCAGGCCTGCACGGAGCTCTGCACAGAGCTCTGCACGGAGCTCTGCACGGAGCTCTGCACAGAGCTCTGCACAGAGCTCTGCAACACACACACCTTGTAGTCTCGTCTGCAGCGAGAACCACGAGGGGAAGTCAGTTTTAGTTTAATGTGTTGTTTAGTAGGTTAAAAGTGAATCAGTTTACTCATTTAGGAATCCAGACTCTTCTCCAACTGAAACATGTTGTAGATTCCAACTGCAATCCTACCATAGCGTCTGTTTCTAATTCATTTGACTGATGATCAAAACTCCCAATTTCTCTAATCGGTAGAATTAATATACTCAAAGTGAATATACCGCCCACGCTGCTATACCTGCTTCAGAATGTCCCTGGGACTTGTAAAAACCACAACAGTACCAGATATTCTGCTCCTCATTAGTTGAGCACTTTTACCGACACCATTGATGGTTTCCAGTAGATAGACAGATAGATAGATAGATAGATAGATAGATAGATAGATAGATAGATAGATAGATAGATAGATAGATAGATAGATAGATAGATAGATAGATAGAAGTAGGAAGGAAAAACTGTAGTTGGTAGCAGTACAGGCCTGTCCCGTGCGTGGCCTTTGTTTACGGTACAGCGTGGTAGCTCCGTGTTGACATGCCCAACTTCCCAACATGAACACATACAACCAATAAATCCACATGGATACACATAACAACAGTAGCCTGCTCCTCAAGGGGTACCAGGCCTCAGGGTTAGGAGGGGGTGGGCTTGAGAGTCCTTATTGCAGCGGGGGGAAACTGTCTGAAACGGGGTTTTTACACTGGTTGACCTGTGGCGTCGTCCTGGTGACCTGAATGTAAAGAGGTCGTGGCTGGCTGGGAGGGGTCATCGGTGATTTTACTGGCTGGGAGGGGTCGTCGGTGATTTTACTGGCTGGGAGGGGTCATCGGTGATTTTACTGGCTGGGAGGGGTCATCGGTGATTTTACTGGCTGGGAGGGGTCGTCGGTGATTTTACCAGCCCGGTTTGTTGTGTGAGTGCTGAGGAGGGAGTCGGGGTGGGGGGGTATCACATCCTATGATTTTGGAGGCCTTTCTCCCGTCCCTGGGAGCTTGGTTTCGGCGATGATGGCGGTGGCTCCCCAGAAGGAGGATGTGAGGATGCTTTGGATGATCCAGGTCCTTTCTGTTTGGAGTTCGCGTGTTCTCCCCCGTGTCTGGTGGGTTTTCTCCGGGTGCTCCAGTTTCCCCCACCACCAAAAAGACATGCATGTGGGTATCCGGGTAGCGTAGCGGTCTATCCCGCTGCCTACCAACATGGGATCGCCGGGTCGAGTCCCCACATTACTTCTGGCTTGGTTGGGTGTCCCAGCAGACACAATTGGCCGTGTCTGTGGGTGGCAAGTCGGATGTGGGTATTTGTCCTGGTTGCTGCACTAGCGCCTCCTCTGGTCGGTCGGGGGTGACAGAGAGGGGGTGGAGCAATGACCAGGATGGCTCAAAAAGAGCAGGATGATTGGCCAGATACAACTGGGGAGGAAAAGGGGGAAATTGGAAGAAAAAAGACATGCCTGTTAGGGTTGATACTCCTGTCTGTGCCCCTGAGCAAGGCAGGGCAAGACCACCTGGTGGTGCTGCACGGCGGCTGCCTGCTGCTCCTAGCTGCACAGCCAGGGTGGGCTAAATGAGGGAAGAACTTCCCCACAGGGGTTGATAAAGTATCTCAGAATAAAAAGAAATATGATGGCGTTGTGGAATTGGACCAGCCGCCGGCCCCTGAGCCCGCCGTCGTTGGGCGTTTCTGATGATGGCGTTGGTGTCGACGTCCCATTTGAAGGTGATACAGATACGGGTGCTGAGCAACTCGAAGGAGGCACGGTCATGGGTCGGTCAGCGATAGGGACGCGTCGTTTGGCAGGTTTGCTTTTTTGCTCTGAAGTCGATGGCTGTAGTCGTCATCATGGATGTTGAGGTTAGTGTTTCTCAAAGTGACGTCATCCATTTACCAGGAGAGCTTGTGTGAACACAGCATCCACTGCACGTTGTCCATCTTGAGAGGGAGCTCCTCCTCCGGTGCTCTCCCTGAAGTTTCCTCCTGGTTTTCCTCCCTGTTAAAGGTTTTTTAGGGGGTTGTTCCTCATCCGATGAGAGGGTCTAAGCACGGGATGTTGTGTCGCTGTGAAGGCCCCTGAGGCAACTTTGGGATTTGTGATACTGGGCTGTACAAATACAACTGGCTTGACTTGACAGCTTCACACATAAAACTTCAGTACACCACAGTATACTTGATATGGTGTCCATCTATCCATCCATCCATCCATCCATCCATCCATCCATCCATCCATCCATTATCCGAACCGCTTATCCTGCTCTCAGGGTGGCGGGGATGCTGGAGCCTATCCTAGCAGTCGTGGGCGGCAGGCGGGGAGACACCCTGGACAGGCCTTCACAGGACCCCCACACACACACACACACACACACACACTAGGGTTACCAGAGGTCCCGGTTTGTCTGGGATTGTCCTGGTTTCAAGCTGGGTGTCCCGAGTCCCGGCTCCTCCGGCCTGTCTTTTTTTGGTGGGAGGGGATAAAAATCCCCCAGTGCATCGTGCCCGGCGAGACAGATAAGCACCTGAGCACATGCATATGCACAAACATGCAGTACACTTTTTAGGGTCTCGGTTTGGGAGGAAACCCACGCAGACACGGGGAGAACATGCAAACTCCACACAGAGGACGACCCCGGACGAGCCCCAAAGCTGGACTACCCTGGGCCTCGAACCCAGGACCTTCTTGCTGTGAGGCCACCGTGCCGCACACTTCAAATACAATAAAGTAACAATCAGTCAGTTTTAATGCTTTGTATTATTTCGTTTGTTGTGTTGTTTTGCAGCTTGCAGCTCCTCCTGTCTGTACGTTGCAGCATCCAGCCAGGAGACTCTCAGAGCAACGCCAAAAGCCCAGAAGAAGAGGACGGGTCACGCTCCTCTCCCAGCTCATTTACATTTGGAAAACAGGAAGTGAACTTCACCTCCTCTCTCTCTGTGTGTCTGTTGTTGCTGTTCTCAGACCAGAAGTCTGGGTCAGTCGACTGTCCAGCCCTCTGGAGGACGCCATCTTGATCTGTTGAATGACACCGTGTCACGAGCCACGCCCCCGAGGATGAGAGAAGATCCTGCTCCACACTGGCTTCTACAGGGATGTAGACTACATGGTTCTACATCTACCGAGAGGCTCCCCCACCCCCCTTTTTCTCCCCAATTGTATCGGTCCAATCACCCCACTCTTCCGAGCCGTCCCGGTCTCTGCTCCACCCCGTCTGAGCCGTCCCGGTCTCTGCTCCACCCCCTCCGCTGATCCGGGGAGGGCTGCAGACCACCACATGCCTCCTCCCATACATGTGGTCGCCAGCCGCTTCTTTTCACCTGACAGTGAGGAGTTTCACCAGCGGGGCGTAGCGCGTGGGAGGGTCACGCTATTCCCCCCAGCTCCCCCTCCCCCCCGAAAGGCGGCCCAACCGACCAGAGGAGGCGCTAGTGCGGCGACCAGGGCACACACCCACATCTGGCTTCCCACCCGCAGACATGGCCAATTGTGTCTGTAGGGACTCCCGACCAAGCCGGAGGTAACACGGGGATTCGATCTGGTGATCCCCGTGTTGCTAGGCAACAGAATAGCCTGCCACACTACCCGGACACCTGCAAGAGGCTTTCTTTGGCTTTAATGCTTTATGAGCTTCGGCTTGATTGACCTCTTGGCAAAGTGCACCATCACCCAGGGCGAAGCTCTTAAATTCAGTCACTAACCTTGCAAAAAATTAACCATCCCTGAGTCCGACCGCCCCCGCTGGATCTGGATCTCTCTCTCCCTCTCTCTCTCTCTCTCTCTCTCTCTCTCTCTCCCTCTCTCTCTCTCTGTCTCTCTCTGTCTCTCTCTCTCTGTCTCTCTCTCTCTCTGTCTCTCTCTCTCTGTCTCTCTCTCTCTCTCTCTCTCTCTCTCTCTCTCTCTCTCTCTCTCTCTCTCTCTCTCTCTCTCTCTCTCTCTCTCTCTCTCTCTCTCTCTCTCTCTCTCTCTCTCTCTCTCTCTCTCTCTCTCTCTCTCTCTCTCTCTCTCTCTCTCTCTCTGTCTCTCTCTCTCTCTCTCTCTCTCTCTGTCTCTCTCTCTCTCTCTCTCTCTCTCTCTCTCTCTCTCTCTCTCTCTCTCTCTCTCTCTCTCTCTCTGTATAATGCATTTTCATAAATGAAATGTATGAGCACACTTGCTCATGCGGTACATCCGGTGTAAAGCGGGGGTTTATGGAAAGTGGAGTGGCGATTGTGTCTATAGTTGAGCTTGTGGTTAACCTTCAAGTCTTCAGCAGCACTGACGTTTAACCCAGCCACTGCCGCTAGCAGGGCTTTCCATCGCACCAGTTGGTGGACCAGAGTGGAGCTGTTATGATGGCTGCTGCAGCATAGGCCCCTTCCTGTAGCCATGTTAGACCCACTGGCCATGTGGAGCCACATCATATCCTAGTTTTTATTACAAGACTTCTGTTGAGGAAATGTATTCACACCTCCTCCAAAGCTGGATCATGCTTGGCACAGAATTTTCTTTTTCTCCTGCAAATACTTATTTATTTTATAAAAACAGATGTAGTGACTGTATTTGGGGCAAAGATTACCTTTAATTGGGATGAACTCCTCTTTGGTCTGTTACGTGCAACACCCACAAACGTTACTAAGAGTTACTTGTTTGGAGTATTGAGTGTAGCTGCTAGAAAAGCAGTAGCAAAGACACTGCTTAAGCCAGACAGCCCGTCTATAGAGGCCTGGTGTGATGTCATCTATAGAGGACTGGTGTGATGTCATCTATAGAGGCCTGGTGTGATGTCATCTGTAGAGGACTGGTGTGATGTCATCTATAGAGGCCTGGTGTGACGTCATCTACAGAGGCCTGGTGTGATGTCATCTACAGAGGACTGGTGTGATGTCATCTACAGAGGCCAGGTGTGATGTCATCTATAGAGGACTGGTGTGATGTCATCTACAGAGGACTGGTGTGATGTCATCTATAGAGGCCTGGTGTGATGTCATCTATAGAGGACTGGTGTGATGTCATCTATAGAGGATTAGTGTGATGTCATCTATAGAGGACTGGTGTGATGTCATCTACAGAGGACTGGTGTGATGTCATCTACAGAGGACTGGTGTGATGTCATCTATAGAGTCCTGGTGTGATGTCATCTATAGAGGCCTGGTGTGATGTCATCTATAGAGGCCTGGTGTGATGTCATCTACAGAGGCCTGGTGTGATGTCATCTATAGAGGCCTGGTGTGATGTCATCTACAGAGGACTGGTGTGATGTCATCTACAGAGGCCTGGTGTGATGTCATCTATAGAGTCCTGGTGTGATGTCATCTATAGAGGCCTGGTGTGATGTCATCTATAGAGGACTGGTGTGATGTCATCTACAGAGGACTGGTGTGATGTCATCTATAGAGGCCTGGTGTGATGTCATCTATAGAGGCCTGGTGTGATGTCATCTATAGAGGCCAGGTGTGATGTCATTAATGACACTTGTGATGGAAAGAATCACCTCCACGAGGCTTGAGGAAACCAAATTTGAGGAAATGTCGGGAGAAGTGGAAATGGTATATTTGTCCAAAACGTCCCTCTTTTGTTTAAGTTTGTTTATGTAAGTATGGTTTTTGTACTTCCTCTTTCTTTTCCTTTTTTTTCCATATCTCAAATGGAAAAACCCCCCGTGTCCTATTTTTGTTGTGTTGTTTAATTACTCTGTAAAATGCAGAAAAGCTGGATCCCTTTGTAAAAATGTCTAACTAAAGATGATTATGTGCAATGCAGTTATTTTGTGATTCCAGCTTGAAATCATAATAAAAAGTAGACGTACTGGTGAAGCCACAGGCAGAAACGTCTCATGTGAAACCTCGTTGCGCGGCTCCCCCCTCCCCCCTCCCCTCTCTCTGGCTGGTGCATTTAAACGTGTTTCCACAGGAAACTAGATGTGGTTTGACCTTTTAAGACAACTGCGTCCGGTGTGACCGGAGAGGCTGAACCCGCGGTTTGTGGACCACGTACACCTGATGTGTGTAACTAGAGAACGTCTTGTCTTCGTCTGCCGAGCTTTCAATAAACACGAGTGGTTGGACCGGAACTGGTGCTGACTTTTATTTATGCCATAATAAAAGCTGTGGGGGCCGGGGGCGTCCGGGTGGCGTGGCGGTCTGCTCCGTTGCCTGCCCACACAGGGGATCGCCGGTTCGAATCCCTGTGTTACCTTGTGTCCCTGCAGGTGGGAAGCCGGATGTGGGTTTGTGCCCTGCTCGCTGCACTAGCGCCACCTCTGGTCGGTCGGGGCGCCTCTTCGTGGAGGGGGAACTGGATCCTCCCACGCGCTACGTCCCCCTGGTGAAACTCCTCACTGTCAGGTGAAAAGAAGCGGCTGGTGGCTCCACACGCATGGGAGGAGGCGCGTGGTAGTCTGCAGCCCTCCCCGGATCGGCGGAGGGGGGTGGAGCAGCGACCGGGGCGGGTACAACTGGGGAGAAAAGGGAGGAAAATCCCCCCCCAAACCACCCCCACCTGGGAGCTGCTGGAACCTGTGTGGTGGTGGTGGTGCTGCGGGTGGTGTTCATCCAGAAGCATGGGAGGGCCGCGTGCCTGCTGGCTTTCCTTCCAGCTCAACAACACACCGTCTGCTGCCACTGATCCGCGTCTGGCCGGCTGAGGGTTTGTTGATGTTGGGCGGGGCAGAAAGCCTGCACACACACAACTCTGCACGCAGGTCAACACAGCTGTTGATCTGCTACAACAGGGCTTTGTGTTTCTAAGCCAGAGAGCCCTGCGTCTGAGCAACCGCGTCTCACCCGTTTTCGTTAAATACATACGAATTTAATCAAATACATTTCGTGACTATATACGAAAAGAACGTATCAATATAACGGGCGTCGACTTCCTGGTTCCCGGTTTAAGTTGTCCGGCTATAGTTTTCCGGTGGAAACAACCACATGTTTTATTTGGAGGAAATAAAATAAAATAGAGCAAAACTTACGTTTATTTGGTCCAATAAACGTAATCCATCCATCTATTTTATTTTATTTCCTCCAAATAAAACATGTGGTTGTTTCCACCGGAAAACTATAGCCGGACAACGTAAACCGGGAACCAGGAAGTGGCCCAGATGGAGGGAGCCAGGTTGGGAATGTTGCCAGGACACCGGGCAACCCCCTACTTTCACATGGCGCTGGTCCTGGGCTGTTCCGGTGGTGTCTGGACCCTGCTCATTCCTCCAGATGACGACCAAGCAGTGTCCACTTGGCATCCTCCTCATCATATTCGTCATATATTTCAACTTCCATTATAATTGTGTTATCCTCTGTCAGTGTTGTCTTGTGTGAACGGCGTAAACACAACATCACTGCAGGTTGTGCATCCTGGGAGCGAGCTGCTCCTCTGGTGCTCCCCCTGAGCTTTCTTCCGGGTTCTCCCCCTCTTAAAGGGGTTTAGGGAGTTGTTGCTTGCCTGATGTGGGGGTCTAAGGACGGGATGTTGTGTTGCTGTAGTGCCACGTGAGGCACATTTGTGATACAAATCAGAATCAGAACACTTTATTAATCCCCGAGGGGAAATTGGGTCCTATTACAGACACTCAGGTGCTAGTAAAGAACAAGCTAACAAGACAACAAGAACACAGAAATGAATAGGAATACACTCACATGCTAGTAAAGAACAAGCTAACAAGACAACAAGAACACAGAAATGAATAGGAATACACTCACATGCTAGTAAAGAACAAGCTAACAAGACAACAAGAACACAGAAATGAATAGGAATACACTCACATGCTAGTAAAGAACAAGCTAACAAGACAACAAGAACACAGAAATGAATAGGAATACACTCACATGCTAGTAAAGAACAAGCTAACAAGAGAACAAGAACACAGAAATGAATAGGAATACACTCACGTGCTAGTAAAGAACAAGCTAACAAGACAACAAGAACACAGAAATGAATAGGAATACACTCACATGCTAGTAAAGAACAAGCTAACAAGAGAACAAGAACATAAAATAAGAACTAGAAGTAATGTCTGTACTGTATTACTGCAGCACACACAAACACCGTCAGGGCGAAGGAAGTGGACGGGCCGGTCTAGTGGCTGTTGACTCCTAGTGTGGCCCTGTGAGGGAGGAGGTGTAAGGTGTGAGGCCCCCAGGCAGGAATGGCCACCGGTGGCGCTCTGTGGCGAGTGAGTCTGTCCCTCTGCCGCAGCCCTGCGCCCAGCCAGCGGCCAGCACGTCGTGCGGTGGGGTTGACCTTGTCCATGATGGCGCAGGACTGCGGCCTCCTCTGGGATTCCAGAGGAGGCCGCCGCCAGGGCCCAGCTTGCAGATTGACGTGACCTCATCAGATCTTAGTGGTGCTACATGAACTAGCAGTAACAGTGCACAGCAACCATAAAGTACCTGTTGTGTTGAGCACATTCAGTGTCGGCGTGTCTTGGCTCATGTGTAGCTGATGACCAGGAGAAGTAATGTAAAGGAGATGTACATTTACTCACACCGGCATGGCAGACATCACGTCCGCCGCTGTTCACGTCCCTCCACCGCCTCCCAGCTGCTCGTGTAACGGACTTCAAAAATGCCCTTAATTAATTTCTTTATTTCCAATTAGTATTGTTGAATGTATCATTTAACAATTCTATAAATGCTAAGAAACAGTCGCTGAGAGTTGCCTCCTACAGCGCATCCGGGAAGTATTCACACCCCTTCACTTTCCCCACATTTTGTCATGTTACAGCCTTATTTCAAAATGGATTAAATTCCTTTTTTTTTCTCCTCAATCTACACACAATACCCCATAATGTCAAAGTGAAACAGGTTTTGTAGAAATTTTTGCAAATTTATTAAAAATAAAAAACTGAAATATATATATATATATAGGCCTTTAGTAAAGGAAAACATTGGTGGGACCCAGTTTATATAGGCAGACCATATGGAAAAGTGATTTCAGGTCTGTTTTAAACTGCTGTGAAGATAAATTCCAAAAAATATAAAGACTTCCTCTTAACTCTGTGGTAAAAAGGAAGTGGAGCATAATCATTAAGCTTGTCAGGATTTTTGCAAATGAGCTTATGGATGTCACAGACTCCAAGCTGGGCCACGCAGCTGGCAGTCTATCCTGGCAGCAGAAGTAGCACATTAGTTCCCCTTTTGGTAAGCATGCTCCCTGTGTGCCCTAACTGCAGAGGCCTTTTGGTACAGCCCAGTAAGACAAGCCTGCCGTTAGCACACGAAGAGCCTCGCACTTGGGCTTTATCCGTGACAACTAAGTTAGTTGAGGTGAACCCAAAGTCTGCAACAGCTGCCCTTATGCCACCATCATAGAGCTCTGGATAAAAGCCGGTGGGGTCTGAAACCTGAACCCGGGGGCTGAATAAACCGACGGGACTGATACGCCTGAAACGACTGATGTCTATCAGCGAGGGACTTGGTCAAGTTTCTGAGGTTTTCACTTGACCTATACATTCTTACTTGACCTGAGCAAGCACCGAGGGTGGTCTGACAGGACGTGGAAGTGGGGCAGGCTAAGCTAACTGCTAGCCCATGCAGACCGGCAATTCCGACAGTCATCCTGGACCACACTGTAAACTGCAGTCAGCATAGTGAAGCAGGTAGTGGCGTTCTGGTCTAGGGCTTACATGTGGCAATAAGTCTTGCCTCATTTCCATATTCTCTTCTATCAGTACCTTCAGGTGAGCAATCGGAGACTCTGCAAGGCAAGCTGTGCAGGCAAATTCAACTAACTCACTCAGATGGAGATATACTTCCACGCAATGGTTGTTTCCTCTGTCACCTATTGTCTGATAAGCTGGTCTACCACACGCCACAGCATTAAAACCACTGTTCAGGCCTGCATGGAACATGGTAGGAGAGTTTGGACCCACCTCCGATACTCCTGGCCTTACTCCCCTTCCACCTGGTCTCTTGCACACACAGTATGCCTACCTTCCTTCTCTCCATCATATCAGCCAGCTCTCTCCCTTTACCAGTCATAGTGCCAATATTCAAAGTTCCGACTCTCGCCTCCACACTCCTCCCCTTCCTCCCCTCCTGCTGCCTCTGGACATGCCTTCCCCCCTCCCCTTCTCCTTCCCAACAGTAGCATAGTTTCCACCGGCACCCTGCTGGTTAACAGTACCGGTGGCGGTCGTTGGTAACCCGGGCCTCGACCGATCCGGTATGTAAATCTTATTTGTGATCCGCATATTTGATGTTAACTTTGAGTATGCTTCGTTTCTACCCACCACTAGCTCAAACAGGGTTTTGCTAATGTCTGAGGTTCGCATCCCGCCTGCCTTAAAGAGAGACTGACGTGCCCTTTCTGAACCCATTTTTTAACATTGGGAGTTTGAATCACAACCGAAAATAGGGGCGGTTTTATGCATCCAGACGTATTGGCTACTGTCTTCCTGGGAGTTCGCGTGGGTGGGGCTCGACCCGGCGTGGTGGTACGCCCACGGCACGGCAGTGAAATACAACTTGGCGAGTAATACGTTCGATGATACAAATAACTGTTAGATAGACAGACAGATAGATAGATAGATAGATAGACAGACAGACAGACACATAGACAGATAGATAGATAGTAGACAGATAGTAGACAGACAGACAGACAGACAGACAGACAGACAGACAGACAGACAGACAGACAGACAGACAGACAGACAGATAGATAGATAGATAGATAGATAGATAGATAGATAGATAGATAGATAGATAGATAGATAGATAGATAGATAGATAGATAGATAGATAGATAGACAGATAGATAGACAGATAGTAGACAGATAGATAGATAGATAGTAGACAGATAGTAGATAGATACAGACAGACAGACAGACAGACAGATAGATAGATAGATAGATAGATAGATAGATAGATAGACAGATAGACAGACAGACAGACAGACAGGTAGATAGATAGATAGATGTTAATGCGTCGTCGCAAGATCGACAATAAAGTCTCAGCAAAATAGCACAAACTGGAGCCAAGTAGCGGGGGGTGGGGGTGAAAGAACAGCATCCCCGTGGTTTTGCAGCATCCCGCTACGGACACACCCTATATGCAGATTGACTGGTGTCTACGTCTCCACCGGCACAGTTTGTCACTGGACACCGTCTACAGTCAATCACAGCTGTCTCTCTCGAGTGGCCGCGGACGCGCTGTTTTGGCCGCTGAATTTCTCCGTGGTCACATTCCAGCTCGGAACACAGCCTAGCAATGGGACTTTTCACATTTTGATGTCAGTATCACTTTAAAAAAAAACTAAGAAAGTTTGATTGGAATGTACATGGGCATACACGTGGCATAGCGAGGGCACAACCTATTCTGTATGGCATGTAAGAGTGTTTTATTGGTTAATGTCAAATAATGTCAATGTCAATAAGAGCAAATCTTTGTGATTGGAAGGGGGCGGGAGCAGAGGGAACTTTAGAGAAGAAGAAGAAGAAGAAGAAGAAGAAGAAGAAGAAGAAGGCGTTCTAGAGCAGTGGTTCTCCACCTTTTTGGGGTCCTGGACCCCCCGCGTATTTTTGATCTACCCTGAGGACCCCTCCACCTGATCTTGGGGGAGGGGGGTTGCAATTTGATAGAAACAGTAGAAACTGCATTTTAAATTGCATTATAGCATTTATTCACTCTTTGGGGCAAAAATAAGAGCTTTCAGTTGTAACTTAGATATAGTTAACAAAACAGAATTCTTATGCAGTAACTTTCAGATATATATGTAACAACACAGAATATGTATTCAGTAACTTTCAGATATATGTAATGTAAGAGCCATACTGGTGGTTCTGTATGTGGTATCTTAGTTCACCACTAGGTGGTAGTATTGTGTGGGTGTGGCTTCCTGGGGTGATTGCACTCCTCACTACAAAAGCATAGGTGTGTTTGTTACCTGGTGGTTGGGTGACGGGGAGCTGACACGGTTTTTACCGCCAAGCTGGGACACAGCACTTCTTCACACTTTTTGGTTACAGTCATGGCTTAGTTTTTTGTTCAACAATAACCTGGATTCCTGCATCGCTACAACAAACCCATCATCTTTCAACTTGGAACAATAATCTGGACAACAGCAGCGCGTCATAACCCAAGGTATCTCCCGCACCCACCCGAGCTCCTAATGTTTGTTTGAATTCGGAGCTACACAAGTAAAAACCTTAGGCTCATGGAAACCAGTCGATTTGCTCTTTGCATCGTGCATGACTGTGATTGTGAAGTTGCCCTGTTTCATGAGAAGTTTGGAAATTGAAAGTAGGCCGATTGATCTCATGTATGGAGTGAATATTTTTTGTTGACACCTATACTTTCTGAGTCCCAAGTGCTACCGAGGCTGCATCAGGATATTTCACGAGTCCATCAGCATTTCAGAAGGAAAGGAAATTTACCGGGAACCGACTAACACAAGCCAAAAGGAGGTCTGGTTAGTGCACCCGCCTATTTATGTTTTTGTCTGTTGAATGGAGCTGAAATAAGATGATGTGCAGCCCGCTACGGTAGCCTTCTTCAATGGTTGTTTTGTGGATACAATTTTTCCAAAAGTAGGCTAAAGCCGATTGCAATGGCGTCATTGAAGATGGATTCTTGCCTTCTAATTCATGATGTCAAGGAATGTTGAAATGAAATGTGGATACTTACCCTCTGATTGTTGATCAATTGAGCGATTGTTTTTTGAGTGAAGAAAAATCCACCGACTGTCAAACTCAGTGCGCATTGAAGCGTCTTAAAGTGACAGTACACATTTTTGAAAATGGGTGACAAATCCAAGGATAAACCTGTGAGTGCTGTGCAAAAGCCTGCCAATGAAGTGTCTGACAATATTCCCGAAACAAGTGTTGAAAATGTTGATGTACATAATATTGGGAGAGTGCTTTCAAATGAGCCAGAGGCTACTAACAAAAGGCTAAGAAAGCCTACTGAAAAGGGGTTGGCTTTGATTGTTGAGAGGTTGCAAAAGGACAGAAACAAATGTTTCAAAAGGGTGACCAAATTGCAAATTGAAATCAAAGAGCTCTTGGGGTGTCTGGTATCCAAAGAAAATGTGTGTGCTGTGTCAAAGAAAATTGAAAAGGTTAAATCCCTGTGTGAAACTGGCACTGATCACCATAACACATTGATCAATGAGTTTTGTTTACCTGAGGAAGATAAGGGTAAACAGGAGGCATACTTTTGTAAAATAATGGACCGCAATAAAGGTTTTATTGAACAAGTGAACACGTGGTTGACAGAAAATGAAAATGTGGATGATGATGAACTTGTGAATGATGATGCAGGGGGTCATGTTAATAAACAGGATATTCATGATAATATTCAACCAGCAGATAGTGCATCCAATTTGTCCAGCAAAGTATCTCACTCGACAAGCTCCTCAGGATCTAGCAAGTCTGCTCTGCGTTTGGCTAAGGCAGAGAAAGCAGCGTTACAGGAAAGGGCAGCTGCTCTGGCTAGGAGGCATGACCTAGAGGCACAAGAGGAGAAACTAAGAAAACAAAAGGAACAATTGGAGCTTGACACTGAGCTTGCCGTTGCCGCTGCTAGATTGTCTGTGTTGGAAGGCAGTTCTGTTGGAGGAAAGTCTGCCTCTGATGGGATGAATTCTTACCTGAAAAAGGGACAGAGGTCAGGACTCAATCCGACGGTGAAGGCATTTCAGCCTAAAGGAGAGACTCCGACTATGAAACATGCCCCAATGGTGCCCCCTGTCTTCTCTTCAAAGGATGTGTGGCCAAAATCACAGTTGGCACCGATGAATTCCATCCGCAGGCCACATCCACAAAAGAATACTGGACCACCACACACAACTGTTATGCATCAGCCTCACAATGTTTTCACAGCTTCAACGGTTGCACCCAAAAGGCCAATGCCTACACAGGAAAATGGGCTTCAATCTGTCTGGAGCACCTCAGTGGTGCAAAATGCAAGTAACCCTAATGCCATTTGTGACATCATGCAAAAGCAGAATGAAATCACCACAATGCTGGTCCAACAGCAAATACAGTCGACTTTACCACAAAGAGAGATGGTTCTCTTTGATGGTGATCCGCTAAAGTGTATGCCTTTCCTCAGAAGTTTTGAGCACTGCGTGGAGGAGAGAACTGGCAGCTATACGGGGCCAACCCAGGGAAATGGTCAGAAGTTGTATGCATATGGCACCACAGGAAGGATATGAAATGGCAAAGAGCCTGTTAAAGGAACACTTTGGGAATGAATACAAAATTGCCGCGGCCTACATGGAAAAGGCCTTTAGTTGGCCTGTTATCAAAGTTGAGGATGTTCAGGCACTGCAAGATTTTTCAAGGTTTCTGAGAGGGTGCTGTAACGCCATGATGGAGATACAGTACATGGAGGAGATGAATATCCCATCAAACATGAGGAACACTATCTTGAAGTGTCCATACAAACTGCGGGAGCGCTGGAGGTCCACAGCCTGTGATATCCAACAACAGCGAGGCTATAGGGCCACATTCCCAGACCTCGTGAATTTCCTGGAGAACCAAGTTAGGATTCTCTCTGATCCGTTTTTTGGAAATATTTCCGAGGCTCGACCTGCTGCTCCAGTAACAACACTAAACAGGAGTAAGCCACCAACCAGGAGCAATCAAGGAAGCAGTTTTGCAACTGCAATTACAGCTACCGACTGTACTATAGACTCCTCCTCCTTATCTTTGTCCTGCCTGTACTGTGAAGAAGAACACGCATTATTCCAGTGTCCAAACCTTATCAAACTCCCTCAAGCGGAGAAGATTGAATTCCTGAAAGGGAAAGCCGTTTGTTTTGGATGTTTGAAGCCTGGTCACATGTCTAGGGAGTGCAAGGGTCGCTTGACTTGTGAAGAATGCAGCTTGAAACACCCCACTCTACTACATGACCCCAACAAAGAGAAGCGGCAGGAGTCAGAGGAAACAGCCAATAATCCGATTATTAAGGCGTGTGTTTCTACTGGGGCCGGAGACGAAGACTGCACTCTGTCCATTGTACCAGTGCAGTTGAAATCTAGGAAAGGAGATAAGGTGCTACGGACGTATGCCTTCTTAGACCCTGGAAGTACGGCGACCTTCTGTACACGTCACGTGATGAGGAAGTTGAATCTTCAAGGTACTAGGACCAACATCACATTGCAAACCTTGGGACATGAAACAGTGATGGAAAGGGACATGCTTACAGGTCTGGAAGTGTCAAATTTGGATGGAAATCATTTCTTGGAGCTTCCAGTAACTTTCACACAGGAGAAAATCCCTGTCTCAAGACGTAACATCCCCACTGAAAGAGACCTCAAGAAATGGGAGTATCTGAAGGAAGTCAAAATCCCAGGATTGGATGCAGACGTGGAGATTCTTATCGGGACTAATGCACCGAAGCTCATGGAACCCTGGGAAGTGATCAATAGCGAAGGTGATGGCCCTTATGCCGTGAGGACCCTGCTAGGGTGGGTCGTCAATGGTCCTTTGAGAGGCAATGGGAGTCAGAGAGGCTGCTCAACCATTTACGCCAACAGGATATCCATCACCAAACTGGAGGAGTTATTGGTCTCTCAGTACAACCAAGAGTTCAGTGAAAAAACATTGGAAGAGAAGCCGGAGATGTCAAGGGAGGACCTCAGGTTCATGGAGATAATGAAGAGATCAACATGCAAGCAGGAAGGTCATTACTGCATGGACCTACCCTTTAAAATGGATGACATCACCCTGCCTAACAACCGGTGCATAGTCGAGCAACGTATCCAAAGTCTGAAAAGAAAGTTTGAAAGGAACAAGACCTACCAGGAGGAGTATACATCATTTATCAGTGAAATGATTGACAATGGTTATGCAGAGGTGGTGCCTCAGCACCAGTTGGACTGCCGGGATGGCAGAGTGTGGTACCTTCCACATCACGGAGTGTATCACCCAAGAAAGAAAACCCTGAGAGTCGTCTTTGATTGTGGAGCGAGGTTTCAAGGGACCTCACTGAATGACCGGCTATTGCAGGGTCCTGATCTGACCAATTCTCTTTTCGGCGTCTTGACAAGATTCAGGCAGGAGAAGGTGGCTTTGATGACTGATGTCAAGTCTATGTTTCACCAAGTGAAGGTGTCTGAGGAACATGTCGATTTCCTCAGGTTTTTGTGGTGGCCCCAGGGTGACACGTCACATGGTCTTGTGGAGCACAGAATGACGGTGCACATTTTTGGGGCAGTTTCCTCTCCCAGCTGCGCAAACTATGCTCTTAGGAGGACTGCCATGGACAGCCAGGATGATTTTAAATCGGAAGTGGCTGACACCATCTACAACAATTTTTACGTGGACGATTGTCTCAGATCTGTACCCACAGAAGAGGAAGCCATGCAGTTGGTAGTGGACCTCACTGACATGTGCTCGAGAGGAGGATTCCAGCTAGTCAAGTGGACAAGCAACAGCCGGGCTGTACTCTCGACCATTCCGGAGTCAAAACGATCCAACACGACGAGGCAGCTGCACTTGGAGCAGGATGATCTACCAGTGGAGATGGCACTTGGACTGAATTGGTGCGCAGAGAGTGACACTTTCATGTTTAAACCTGCAGTGAAAAGGCGACCACATACAAGACGTGGCATACTTTCAGTGGTCAGTTCCATCTATGACCCACTGGGATTCTTGTCACCATTCACCTTGCTGCCAAAGCTGCTGCTGCAAGAAATGTGTCGAAGGAACATGTCCTGGGATGACCCTATACCCCAGACATTCTCGCAGCAATGGAAGGCGTGGCTGCTGGACTTGGATAAGGTGGTGGAGCTGAAGGTGGACCGCTGTATTAGACCGAAAGACTTCAGAGGACCGGTACACGCGCAGCTACATCATTTTGCGGATGCAAGTGACCATGGCTATGGCACAGTCTCCTACCTAAGGATGAGGAACCAGGACAACCAAGTGCATCTTGCCTTCATGCTGGGAAAAGCCAGAGTTGCACCCTTAAAACAAACTACTATTCCTCGCCTGGAACTTACTGCCGCTGTGCTGGCTGTAAAGGTGGACAAGATGCTGAGAAAGGAACTCTCACTTCAGCTGGAGGACTCATGTTTCTGGAGTGACAGTCAGACAGTCCTCAAGTACATCATAAATGAGACAAAACGATTCCACACGTTTGTGGCAAACCGAGTGGCTTCGATCAGGGAAGGAACAAAGGTTGGTCAGTGGAGGTACGTAACCTCAAAGGACAACCCTGCTGATGAAGCCTCAAGAGGAATGGATGTGGACAACTTCTTGGCTTGTAGGAGATGGATTGAAGGCCCAGGCTTTCTCCAAAGGCCGGCGGAGGAATGGCCAAAGCCTTTTGATCTGCAGCCCATAGCCTCTGATGATCCAGAAGTCAAAAGAGAGCTGATGGTGAATGCAGTCATCACGCAGTCTGAGGATCCAACATCCAAGCTCATGAATTACTTTTCTGAGTGGACCAAGCTCAAGATCTCAGTCGCTTGGTTTCTCAGGTTCAAAGGGGTGTTGCAGGAGCTACGGAGGAAGAGGAAAGAAGTGGGTGCTTACCTGGCTGCTACTGGCTCACCTGCGCCAGAAAAGGAAGAAGAGGAGATGAAGAAGGTCAGGAGCTCTATCCATGGTCAGCCGCTCACTGTAACTGACCTGAAAAGAGCAGAACATGACATCATCAGCTTCAGTCAGCAAGCATCATTTGGTGAAGAGCTCTCAATGCTGCGAGATGGTGCTTCAGGAGTAAAGAAAACCAGTCCGATCTACAAGCTGGATCCTGTGTTGGATGAGGACGACGGATTGTTGAGAGTGGGAGGAAGGCTCGGTCGAGCTGCCTTACCTGAAGAGCTGAAACATCCGGTATTACTCTCCAAGTCTCAGCATATATCCAGTCTCATTTTGAGATACATTCACTGTCAACTTGGACACGCAGGAAGGAACCATATGCTTTCATCCTTGCGCCGAAAGTATTGGATCACAAATGCCAACTCTGCCTGTCGGAAGGTGATATCCGACTGTGTAAGCTGCCGACGGTATCAAGGACAGGCAAGTGAACAGAAGATGGCAGACTTGCCAAAAGAGAGGATTAGTCCAGACTTGCCTGCTTTCACAACGGTGAAAGCAGGCAAGTGCTGCAGAGATGGTTGTCCTTCTGGAAGGTTCTCCCATCTCCACAGAGGAATGCTGGAGCTCTGTCAGAGTGACCATGGGGTTCTTGGTCACCTCCCTGACCAAGGCCCTTCTCCCCCGATTGCTCAGTTTGGCTGGGCGGCCAGCTCTAGGAAGAGTCCTGGTGGATCCAAACTTCTTCCATTTACAAATGATGGAGACCACTGTGCTCTTCGGGACCTTCAACGCTGTAGAAATTGTTTTGTACCCTTCCCCAGATCTGTGCCTCGATACAATCCTGTCGGAGGTCCACAGACAATTCCTTTGACTTCATGGCTTGGTTTCTGCTCTGACATGCACTGTCAACAGTGGGACCTTATATAGACAGGTGTGTGCCTTTCCAAATCATGTCCAATGTATTGAATTTACTACAGGTGGACTCCAATCAAGATGTAGAAACATCTCATGGATGATCAGTGGAAACAGGATGAACCTGAGCTCAATGTTGAGTGTCATAGCAAAGGGTGTGAATACTTACGTACATGCAATATTTCAGTTTTTTATTTTTAATAAATTTGCCAAAATTTCTACAAAACCCTTTTCACTTTGTCATTATGGGGTATTGTGTGTAGACTGATGAGAAAAAAAAGGAATTTAATCCATTTTGAAATAAGGCTGTAACATAACAAAATGTGGGGAAAGTGAAGGGGTGTGACTACTTTCCGGATGCACTGTAGGGTGCGTAGAAGCGACTTTTAAAAAAATACCATCCAGTGTGGAGGTGTTGGAGAAAGAGCTGGGTCTTTAGCTTCTCCTTAAAGATGGAGAGGAGCTCAGCGGATCGAATGGAGTTTGGTAAGTCGTTCCCCCACCGGGGAACCACAGAGGAGACGAGTCTGGCTCGTGACCTAGGGCCCCGTTGTGGCGGACGTGCCGGGTGCCTTTCGATGGCAGAGCGGCGCTCTCACTCGGAGTGAGCGGGACTGAGTGTGGACCCGAATGAGGGAGTTCAGGTAGGCGGGAGCCGTTTTAGTTGCTGTTTTGTAAGCGAGTGTAACGGTTTCAACCGGATCTCAGCACCAGTGTAGTGGACGTGGATAGGGCACAGAAGGAGGCAACTCTCAACGACTGTTCCTCAGCATTTATTGGCTCTGCAGAAGACAAACACAACCCATTTTTGGGGTATCTCTTCTGCACCTCTGCTCCTCACCAGTGCAATACGTCACTGTCAAGATGTCATTCTCACATCATCACGACAACGTTTTGAGTCGTTCCTCTTCAAAACTTAAATTGAACTGAAAAATATGCAAAGGGGAAAACAGTGCCACCCGGTGGGCGAAGTAAAAGGTGCACGGGGGTTGGGTTACTGAACAAGATTCAAGATTGTTTAGTTCTTACGTCTCAATATACAAGTATAAGAGAGTACAACTCTTGTGTTTCGGCTCCTGAACACTGCAGCAACAATAGTAATAAAATAACAACAACAAAAAAGCAGCAATAGTAATAAATAGTGTGTGTCTCATATGTGTATGTAGTTATCTGTATATTTGTGTGTGTGTGTGTGTGTGTGTGTGCGAACAGAGACAACAGAAATGATAGCATTTAACAAGGAAAACCCATATCTTGAGAAGACAAACACAACACAGACCTCCTCTGCACCTCTGCTCCTCATCAGTGCAATACGGCGGTGTGAGGAGAGGGCAGAAGCTACGGCAGCAGCAGGAGGCGCAGAAGGAGTGACATGAAGTAACATTTCCCCAGGGAATACCAACACCCGTACATTAGAATAATAACTCAGCGAGATAAAATTCACACACACTTGACAGAATTGTTAAATGATACATTCAAAAATACTAACTGGAAATAACGAAATTAATTAGGGGCATTTTTGAACTGCGTTACACGAGCAGCAGGGAGCCGGTGGAGGGACGCGCCGCCGCGTTCCGCATCATTTGCAGAGGTATGAAAGTGGGAGTGTGACTACTCCCAAAGTTTTCCTTCTGCTACAGACAAAACCACGTTCCCACTGATGTTTGACACGCGTGTTGTTGTCTTCCACAACTTCCAACACCGTGACAAACTGAAATGAGGTAAATGTCACATTTGATCATCAAAAACACCTTTTAGTGTCCATGAGGACGTAGTTCGCCATGTAGCTCACCAACTAAAACTAGCAGCAATGCCCTCTCTAAACTAGCACATTAGCTTATGAAACAATAAATGTAGAATGTTGAACAAACTGTCGCGTACCATGTGCGCCTTCTGACCAGACGTTTAGGAGTCGTGACTTTCTCTTAATGTCGCCACCGGTTCTCTTCTTTTGCAGAGACACTTTACTCCCTTGTGTAACTTCAGATGGTATCAGGAACCCGCTGGTGAAGATATATTATCCTGACCCTTTAAGAAGGAATTATATCTTAGACATATACTTAAATTTGGATGCCCATAAAATTAGAAAAAGATACATTTTACCCCCCCCCCCCAAGCCAAAGAGGTTCGCTTCAGGATAATTAAGGAAACTTGCCCCTCCAGTGAATTTACAAGATTCAAATTTAATGTAGACTGCAATTCTTGTCAATTTTGCAAGACGGACTTAAACAATGGATCGTTTATTTTTCCACCGCAATATTACTTGTAATGTTGGGTATAATTTGAATGTATGGATGAAACCTAGCATTGATGCTCTACCACCGTTTCTACGAGAAAGTGTCAAATGTGGAATGTTTACAGAAGACAGAAATATAGAATTCTTACTGAATAATTTGGGCAAAATATTTTGTACACAAATGTAAACATTACAAAACGCAACCCCGTTTAGCAGCCTTTAAAAACGAATTGGTGCCTTTTTCCAAACCTCTAAGATGTATGCAGGAATCAGTGCACAGGCTCTCATTGTCCTGATGTTGTACAAGGCAAATCAGCACGACCACACGTTTTTTTGACACAAAAGTGACAGATTTGTAATTTTGGGATCCCTTTCCAAGTCGGTGAGCCTTGTGGACAACAGTAAACCAGCAGATTCCTATGGCATGCAAACTGCGAAATAAAGCGCAGAGTAGAAATCTGTGGTATTAAAAAAAAAAAAGGAAAAGAAGAAAAAAACGGTTGACAGAGAAACTTCACAGTTCTCTTTCATGTGCCGTCATTAAAACAATGTGCAGGCACGTGTTAAAAATGACACACGGGCTGGGGCTTCACCAAACAGTGCAAGACAGACAAACACAGTATAAGATGAACACGGACGAGACCAAAAGCTAAAGATAAGTTAGAAAAGAGCACGAGTACAAAATATTTAAAAATATCTACAGACATTCAGTGGGTAGCCAGGTTCAGGTGAGCAACAGCTTGGGGAAAGAAGCTAGTTTGAGCCTGGTAGTGCGGGCTCTGAGGCTCCTGTAGCGCCTCCCAGAGTGCAGGAGGGAGAACAGTCCATGGTTGGGGTGGCTGGGATCTCGGCTGATGCTCAGACCCCTTCGAAGGCAGCGTTTGTGATAAATGTCTCTTATGGCTGGGAGCTGGGTACCGGTGATATGCTGGGCCGCCTTGACGACCCGCTGCAGAGCTTTCTGGTCTGCTGAGGTGCAGCTGCCGTACCACACTGAGATGCTGCTGGTCAGGATGCTCTCTATGCTGCAGTGGTAGAAGCTGGTGAGAATTGTGGGGGGTAGACGGGCGCTCCTCAGCCTCCTCAGGAAATGCAGGCGTTGTTGGGCCTTTTTCACAAGGGCCTGGGTGTTTGATGTCCAGGAGAGGTCCTCGCTGATGTGGACACCAAGGAACTTAAAGCTGGAGACACGCTCCACTTCCACCCCATTGGGATCATCTGTAAAAATGTGGGTCTTTTTTTTCAACTCAAGGTTTGCTGGGTGAACTCAGTGTGTAGCACCCTGTACCTGAATTTGTTTTCTTGACTTTTCCCGCGGTCTTCATGGTGACTCCTGTCACCTCACTCAAATAACAGTAAAAACAGTAGTACTGTAGTCTAACAGAATCCTTAACTAATATCATTAATTAAACTGAAAGACACCTATTGGTCCATCTCAGTCAACAGTGGAGGTGGGGCTTCTTCCCCAGGCTTGTTGTTCCTGCTCTTCTTCTCGAGGATTTGTTTACTCTGAACGTACAAACAAACACACATCAGATCAAGACGTCACCAATCACATTTACCAATCACAGTCAGAGTAGAAGTGAAGGGATGGTCCCGCGTGACTCACCAGCTTTCCTCTCAACTTCCTCCAGATTTTACAACGGCTGCAGGCAAGACCAACCCCACATACAAGGAGCACAGCAACCACGATAACTACACCGACCGGGATACCCCACGTGTCTGGTGGGCTTTTGCCGTTACCTGAAAAGACATACACCATTTATCTGTCAGTCTGTGCGGATCAATTTTCTTGTTTCATATTCATTTTTTTCTAAAACTCATTTGTCATCTGCAGGGTAACTGGTTCGAGTCCGCTGTTACTCTTCATAATACAAACTACTCGATATGTGTTGATTAAAACAAAGAAAAGGATCCATGAACAGATGAGAGGGCTTTAGATTTCAGAGGTTATTGTGTACATCCCGGTACCAAAATGGGTCACAAGCAAACTGCTGTCCAGTCCGCCAGTCCTCTTTATAACTACTTTGTTCAGTGGGTCCTATATTCTTTCTACGTACCGCGATGAAAACAAAAAACAAAAACTTAAAACGGTTAAAAAGCCCCGAATAAAAACAGCATCCCTGGGGCGTCCCCAATTGTCAATTGTACTTGGCCAATCACCCCCCTCTCCCGAGCCGTCCCGGTCTCTGCTCCACCCCCTCTGCTGATCCGGGCAGGGCTGCAGACTACCACATGCCTCCTCCCATACATGTGGAGTCACCAGCCGCTTCTTTTCACCTGACAGTGAGGAGTTTCCCCAGGGGGATGTAGCGCGTGGGAGGATCACGCTATTCCCCCCACTTCCCCCTCCCCCCAAACAGGCGCCCTGACCAGAGGAGGCGCTAGTGCAGCGACCAGGACACACACCCACACCTGGCTTCTCACCCACAGACACGGCCAATTGCGTCTGAAGGGACGCCTGACCAAGCCGGAGGTAACACGGGGATTCGATCCGGCGATCCCCGTGTTGGTAGGCAACAGAATAGACCGCTGCGCTACACGGACGCCGGTCTTTGTGTTTGTTTTTAAGATATATATATTGAGCAATATAAATAGAAAAGACATATTGTGAGGTTGTTTGACATGTTGGTGATTTTTATTTTTTTCTTAACAGCCTTGGTGCGGATGTTGCATCACAGGGCTACTAGAGGTATCACCAGTGGTGTCCAAGTCATTAGAACATTCTACATACTTAAAGCAGATAGTGTATACTGTGCTCTACAGAGGTACACTATTGAGTATGAGGAATGCAGTAACCAATTTTGGCAGTTATGCTAAACTAGCAATTTTAGCTATTCCTTAATGCCACTTCTAAATAAATCAAAATCCACCTCAACCAATCTAGAAATGTATAAAGAGCAATCCTCAAAAGCAAAAAAGAGTCTATATTGGTGTTGGAAATAATAATAATGATAATAAATCAATCTTATACAGCGCTTTTCAAGTACCCAAAGTCGCTTTACCATAAATGGAGTGAAACAAGACGACAGATGACCATAACACAGACATACAGGGGTGGATGGGAAGGGGGGCTACGAGAGGGAGAAGCGGCAGCCACAGGCGACGCCAGCAGTGCTCTCCGACAAATAGTTAAAGGCAATTATTTTACACCCCTCTGCATTTCATGTTGGACTGAAATGGGGATGGATTCAGAATTCCTTACTGGAGCATGGACTTTACTTCAAGCTTTAGAGGTCTTAAGACCATAAATTTATCCAAAGAGCAATTGAAAGGACAGTACCGTTTTCAGTTGTCTTTTTCATTGGTCCGTCAGCTGGGCGAACGATGAGTCTGATGACAGATAGTGGTAGGACGCTACTGTTTGAAAAGGTGCAGCATCTGTAGTCCCCCGTGTCTGACTCTTTGGCTCCCAGCAGTTGCAGTGAGTAGTTTTTGTGCTTGAACTGTTGTTTGAACACCGCCGTTCTTTTGCTGTAGTTATGATTTTGTCCGTCGTTTGACTCAAAGTTATCCTGGACCACGTAGATATAAGGTGGAACCAGATCAGATCTAGTCCACTCAAATGTTCCCTGATTCATTGTGGCTCCTATGCATGGCAACGTGACGTTCTCTCCCACTGCCGCTGCATGATAGTAAGAAAGAGTTTATTTATATCGTACCTTTTAAACCAAGGTTACAAAGTGCTGAACAAGATACAGATACAGAAAAAATCAACAACATACACATACAGTTATGTACAGAAAAGTAAAATTACAGCCTCTTTACAGGGAAGGCAAGTCGGTAGAGATGGGTTTTGAGAAGTTTTTTAAAGCTAATTCAGCTGATCTACCGGGGGGGGGGCTGTTCCAGAGGGAGCACGGCAAAAGCACAGTCACCCTTGGATTTGTGGAGGGAGCGGGGTATAGATAAGAGACCCTGGTCAGAAGATCTGAGTGGCCTACAGGTGTAAGCCTACAGGAGTGGCCTACAGGAGTAAGGATGCAAAAGTTCGGGGATGTGCAAAGACCACGTAGGGCTTTATATGTGATAAGCAGTATCTTGAAGTCCATGCTCTACTTTAGTCAGTGAAGGGATGCGAGGATTGGTGTGATGTGGGATCTGGGATTGGTATTGGTTAGCAGCATGGCTGCAGCGTTCTGCATGAGTTGCAGGCGGGACAAGGCTGCTTGGCTTAGACAGGAGAAAGGAGCATTGCAGTAGTCGAGGCATAAAAAAAATAGGGTATGGATTAGTAATTCAAGATCTCTGGTTGGTAGCATTGATTTGATTTTTGCGATGTTCCGGAGTTGGAAAAAGCAGCTTTACACAAGCTTGTTTATGTGTAGGTTGAAATTCAGATTTTGGTCAAAGAGTACACCCAAATTTCTTGAGAGTACACCCAGATTTCACCAGAGGGCCGATACAAGGTTCCCCTTCCGAGACAAACTTACTAGGACCAATAAGGAGAACCTCAGTTTTGTCTGAACTGAGCTGAAGGAAATTCAGTGACATCCATTCCTTAATAGCAACCAGAGAGTCATGAAGGGTACCAATACTACAATCTGTTTAAATCAAACATGTTGGCAAAAAGACCGAGACATGATGCTGTGTCCATGACAACCAATATAACTGTACAACAGTTTTCCCATATAGTGCGACGTAGTTTGTAATACATTAGACTGTCTGTGTTAGCTTTGGTCCCAGGATCCATTTTTACAAGGCTGGGAACTGTTTACTGTTGAGTTGATGGCACACCAGCCACAATGGCTGCTACACCTTGTCTGTAGTCCTGCTACACCTGGTCTGTAGTCCCAGAACATCGGGTCTGTTTCTCTCTGCCTCCTACATCCACTACACCACAACACTGTTCTACTGGAAGACTGACTGTCCATCACCTCCACCTTTCAGATGGATAGAATAGTGAGGAAAGTCATGGATTGAAGCTTTAATTTATTTAACGTAGCATCCAAGTTCACAAAGGGTGTGGAACTGAAATAAATTGAAATATTTGCCCAAAATAAACAAAAAACTAAAGACCTAATCTATTCTTTTGCCTTACAGTCATTTGTTGTACATCTTGTTAAAGAATTTTCTTTTGAACAGATTAATTCATTTAAGGGTGATTCTTCAATTTGGGACACTTTTGACTTTTGAAATTTTTGAAAAAATAAAAAATCTTTTTCAAAAGTTCTATTACGTGGTCTGGAACAAATAGCGTAGCTTTGATCGTCCTACAAAATAAGGTTGATGTTATGATGCTGTTTTCAAAGTTGTAACAGCAAAACGTGATGTAATGACAATTTTCACTTTTTGGAGAAAAAGTTGGCCAAGTCTTAGACTTGCTTAGCTAACTCGTTTGCTAAGCTAACTTGTAGCTTAGCAAGTCTAATGGCAACCACATTGTTGTTGTTTGAAAAAACGTTGCTCTAAAATGTTGGGTGTGATGTAATGACAGATGAATGAGGTACGGCGAAATTTAACTATAACAATGTGCAAATTGCACATCTGTAACCCATATGAATTTGAAATATGTCTTTTTAAATTATTATGAGAAATACAAAGTAAAGCTTTAATGAATTTAACCATTTTTATGACTTTACTGTAGAGGGGAAGTTAAAACGTCTGGGTTGGGGACAAGCCCAAAACAGTGAAATTCTGGCACATTTGAATTTTCAACATAGTGAAAAAATATTAAAATGTCATCACTGAGACACAAATCTTTTTATTTCTAACTTATTTCTGATTTTTCCCTTTTTCTCCCAATTTAGTGGCCAATCTATCCCTATTTTAGTTCAAACACCCACCCTCGTACTGCATGCGTTCGCCAACTGCACAAATCTTTCTTCATAGCTAACACAACCTAACTCTAACCAATACAATAATTGGTTTTTAAAAAAAAAAAACGTTTTTTTTCTTGGAAATCTACCCCGGGGACAGAAAAATTCCCTTCATCGAAGAATTGCCCTTAAATTGTATGTTGACAATCCCTGAAGTGTTAATATGTAACTCAGCCTTTACTCCAGAATGATCTGAAAAACCCAGATGGTCTTTGATAATCTGAGACAGAGTGATGGGTAGACGTGCACATGGATGTTGTTTCTTGTTCCAGGTCCAAGAGCACCTGGGGTTGGTTTGGCAGCCTGACACACGCCATTTGCTTTTATTCAGGTGATAATCTGATCATCTCTATAGTTTTCAAAAAACTGGTCGACGAAGATGAGATAAAACCAATCTTTAGAAAATGATAAATATGTTAACTGAAAACCCTTCAACCAACCTGGGATGGTTCTCATCTTTTCCTCGATGACCATGTCACCAGAGTAAATCAGGACCAGGCAAAAGACCAGGGACCACATACTGTATCGACGTTTCACTCTGAGAACAAACAGAAATACGTGTTGAGTCAGGACAAGTCAGATAGTTGGAAAAACACTTTTTGGTAACACTTTAGTATGGGGAACATATTCTAAGTAACAAAAACTTAATTACTAGTGAATTAGTAATGATCAAGATGTCACTTTAGTATGGGGAACATATTCTAAGTAACAAAAACTTAATGTACAGTAATTTAACACTATGAACACTTGTAGTTTTGTGTGTTGTTATGTAAGAACAGAGCATATTCATTAAGTGTTAGTAAGGGAGAATAACTCTTCTTGTGGTACTACCACCTTATAAAGGCCATACTAAGCAAAGCATATTGAGATGGTACTACTAATAAGCAATACTTCTGAGGTTATAGAGGGAGAACTCATAGTTAATGGCTTACTGGTTGTATAATAAGGCCATGCAGAATAAGGCATTAATGAGTACCTAATAATGACCAATTAAGAGCCAATATGTTGCTAATTTGCATGCTAATAAGCACCTAATTAATGGTGACTATGTTCCCCATACTAAAGTGTTACCCACTTTTTCTCTTAGAATGACAACCGGACGTCTCGCTTTGGGAATGAACGGATCCGCTGATACGTGCAGAACACATTCAAAGTGCATTAACATCCACCAGTAACACACAGCACAAATCCCCCATACACCCACCCAGAACATGAAAGCAGATGTGGAGGAGGGATAGCAGGTGGATGTCAGCTAGGTCTTAAGAGGCGTCAATAAGCAGCATCTCCAACCGTCAGAGGGACCCACCCACACAACGTCGCAGCACGGCGGCCATTTTCTTGCTCGAATCCCATGTGCGTTTTAGCTTGCTCAGAAACCAATAGGGGGTATTGTGGAGTTAGAAAACAACGAGACAGGAGACGTGAGAGTAGACGTAGTCGAGGTAGTTTACTAGCTCCAACTTTGCATGTCATACATTCGACAACGACACTGAACTGTGTACCGGAAGCGGAAGTGCATTATCTGACCCCTCGCCTCTTCCCTTAAAGGTACACCGTCCTCTTAGGTGAATGTCTCTAGTTATATATACTGCTCAAAAAAATAAAGGGAACACCTAAAAACACAATATAGACCTCGATGAATGAAATATTTCAGCTGAAAATCTTTATTTATTAGACAGAGGAATGTGTTTAGAGCAAAATAACCTAAGAATGATCAATGGAAATCAAAATCATTAGCCCATTAAGGTCTGGATTCAGAATCATACTCAAAATCAAAGTGGAAAATGAGAACATAGGCTGATCCGACTTCTGTGGAAATTCCTCAAGACGCTTCAAAATGAGGCTCAGTAGTGTGTGTGGCCTCCACGTGCCTGTATGCACTCCCTACAACGTCTGGGCATGCTCCTGATGAGACGACGGATGGTCTCCTGAGGGATCTCCTCCCAGACCTGGATCAGGGCATCGGTCAACTCCTGGACAGTCTGTGGTGCGACATCGCGTTGGCGGATGGTACGAGACATGATGTCCCAGAGGTGCTCGATTGGATTCAGGTCTGGGGAACGTGCAGGCCGGTCCATAGCATCAATGCCCTCGACATACAGGAACTGCTGACACACTCTGGCCACATGAGGACGAGCATTGTCATGCATGAGCAGGAACCCAGGGCCCACTGCACCAGCATATGGTCTGACAATGGGTCTGAGGATCTCATCCCGGTACCTAATGGCAGTCATGGTACCTCTGGCTAGCACGTAGAGGTCTGTGCGGCCCTCCAAGGATATGCCTCCCCAGACCATCACTGACCCACCGCCAAACCGGTCATGCTGGAGGATGTTGCAGGCAGCAGAACGTTCTCCACAGCGTCTCCAGACTCTCTCACGTCTGTCACATGTGTTCAGTGTGAACCTGCTCTCATCTGTGAAGAGCACAGGGCGCCAATGGCGAATCTGCCAACCAAGATGTTCTCTGGCAAAGGTCAATCGGGCTGCACGGTGTTGGGCTGTGAGCACAGGCCCCAATTGTGGACGTCGGGCCCTCATACCATCCTCATGCATTCTGTTTCTCACTGTTTGAGCAGAAACCTGCACATTAGTGGCCTGTTGAAGGTCGTTTTGTAGGGCTCCGGCAGTGCTCCTCCTGTTCCTCCTTGCACAAAGGACCAGATAGCGGTCCTGCTGCGGGGTTGTTGTCCTCCTGTGGCCCCCTCCACGTCTCCTGGTGTACTGGCCTGTCTCCTGGTACCTCCTCCATGCTCTGGACACTGTGCTGGGAGACGCATCAAATCTTCTTGCCACAGCACGCATTGATGTGCCATCCTGGATGAGCTGCACTACCTGAGCAACTTCTGTAGGTTGCAGATACCGCCTCATGCCACCTCTAGTGGTGAGGGCACTAGCACAATGAAAAACTAACCAAAGATCGGCCAGAAAAGATGAGGACAGGCAAATGGTCTGTGGCCACCACCTGCAAATCCATTCCTGTTATAGGGGTTGTCTTGCAAATTGTCTAATTTCCACCTGGTGGAAATTAGACAATTTACCAACAGGTGAAATTGATTCACAAATCAGTGTTGCTTCCTAACTGGACAGGTTGATATCTCAAAAGTGTGATTGACTTGGAGCTACATTGCATTGCTTATGTGTTCCCTTTATTTTTTTGAGCAGTGTATATAGATGTGGGTCACCACAGTATACACGTTTTAAAAATCAAAACCACTATAAAGGCATCTTTCAAAAATGTAAACTCTTAATTACATTTAGCACTGGTTTTCATGCGGACCATATCTCCTGTTAAGATAACAATGAACCGCGAGAGCTCAAATCTGAAACCATGTCGAACAGTGCTCGGAAAATGGACATGCATCCAATTACCCCCCCCCACCCATTATCCGGACCGCTGATGCTGCCCTCAGGGTCGCGGGGGTGCTGGAGCCTATCCCAGCATGCAATAGACGTTATCACTGTAAAATGAGCTTTAGATCGTGGCACATTTCAGACATACTCGAGGTGAAAGTCTAGGAAAAGTCTTGTTACAGAAGTTCTCAAAACATTGTTAAACTAATTAAATAAGCGGCTGTAACAACAATCTTGTCCGTTTATTTAGTTTCTGACACTTACGGCAGGTCGCCTGTCTCAGATGACTCATCTGTTTCATAAACGAGTCTGCCGATTTTTTTTCCTTTGGCACCACACAAATCTCAGTTCGTCGAACCAGTTTGGTCTCTTTCCACAAATGGGTCTCAAATGTTGCTTCAGTGGGAAAATTACTTATGTCCGTGGTTTGTTTTTCATCTGAAAAAGTTCAGCAGTCTAACGCTTCACGTCACGATCCCTGAAACGCGGCACCGGAATCAAAGTCCTGTTGGCCGGAAGTAGGGCTGCTAACTTCCTGAAATGGAAAGAAGGGACAGGGGACAGGGACACGGGGGTTGGATGGACGGGGTGGCGCGGGCATAACAAATATAATGTGCCTTACACACTACACACACACACACACACATATATGTGTGTATATATACGTATATATAATAAGGAACGATTCCTTATTTTAAGGAACAGCTGGCAACCATCTAGAAGGTTCTTCCATTACAAATAAACTCCTCCGGGACCCGAGAGCAGATGTCTGCTCTGGTACTTTGCCTGCATCTTTTATAACCCTGTAACTACAGCAGAGGAGACGATCGAGGGACGCTGGCTAACAATGTGCTCTAACGCAGTGTTTCTCAACCGGGGGTCCGCGGACCCCTAGTGGTCCGTGGTGTAATTGCAAGGGGTCCGTGAAACTAAAATATCTTTAAAAAAAAAGATCCTATGACATTTATAGAAATAGGATTATTTTACTCAAACGTGGCTGAGACCTTTATCTACCTAAACTATAAAGGGTGACAGGACTTTTTTCTCTAATTACATCTGTTTCACAAGTGTCATTTATTGTATTTTAATAAGAGATCTCGCTCCCGTTTGCATTGTTAAAAGTTACTGCATAAAAATCCTGTTGTTACATATATCTGAAAGTTACTGAATACATATTCTGTTTTGTTACATATATCTGAAAGTTACTGAATACATATTCTGTTTTGTTACATATATCTGAAAGTTACTGAATACATATTCTGTTTTGTTACATATATCTGAAAGTTACTGAATACATATTCTGTTTTGTTACATATATCTGAAAGTTACTGAATACATATTCTGTGTTGTTACATATATCTGAAAGTTACTGAATACATATTCTGTTTTGTTACATATATCTGAAAGTTACTGAATACATATTCTGTTTTGTTACATATATCTGAAAGTTACTGAATACATATTCTGTTTTGTTACATATATCTGAAAGTTACTGAATACATATTCTGTTTTGTTACATATATCTGAAAGTTACTGAATACATATTCTGTGTTGTTACATATATCTGAAAGTTACTGAATACATATTCTGTGTTGTTACATATATCTGAAAGTTACTGAATACATATTCTGTTTTGTTACATATATCTGAAAGTTACTGAATACATATTCTGTTTTGTTACATATATCTGAAAGTTACTGAATACATATTCTGTTTTGTTACATATATCTGAAAGTTACTGAATACATATTCTGTGTTGTTACATATATCTGAAAGTTACTGAATACATATTCTGTTTTGTTACATAAATCTGAAAGTTACTGCATAAGAACTCTGTTTTGTTACATATATCTGAAAGTTACTGAATACATATTCTGTGTTGTTACATATATCTGAAAGTTACTGAATACATATTCTGTTTTGTTACATATATCTGAAAGTTACTGAATACATATTCTGTTTTGTTAACTATATCTAAGTTACAACTGAAAGCTCTTATTTTTGCCCCAAAGAGTGAATAAATGCTATAATGCAATTTAAAATGCAGTTTCTATCAAATTGCAACCCCCCTCCCCCAAGATCAGGTGGAGGGGTCCTCAGGGTAGATCAGAAATACGCAGGGGGTCCAGGACCCCAAAAAGGTTGAGAACCACTGCTGTAACGTCTCTGCATGAAGTTGACTATAATTATTGCAAACTGCTCTTAAATAAAACATGTTGTTATCCTGTTTCAATGTTATATCCTTCTCTCACTCACATGTGTGACGAATGTTTTGTTATATTTTATTTATTTGTCTACTTGGTGATGGTGGTGGTTGCGTGAATCGACACTGCTTGGCATCCTCCTCATCATCTAATTTATAATTCCATCTTAATTCTGTTATCCTCTTTCAGTGCAGCATTGTGTAAATGGTGCTTGTGCTGTTTGTTGTGTGCTGCGGTAGTGCCGTATAGATAGGGTGTTACGTGCACCATGCTTGCTGATATATCCATCCATCCACTATCCGGACCGCTTATCCTGCTCTCGGGGTCGTGGGATGCTGGAGCCTATCCCAGCAGTCATTGGGGCAGCAGGCGGGGAGACACCCTGGACAGGCCGACAGGCCTTCACAGGGCCGACACACACACACCTAGGGGCAGTTTAGTCCGGCCGGTTCACCTGACCTACATGTCTTTGGACTGTGGGAGGAAACCGGAGCCCCCAGAGGAAACCCACACAGACACGGGGAGAACATGCAAACTCCACACAGAGGACGACCCGGGATGACCCCCAAGGTTGGACTACCCCGGGGCTCGAACCCAGGACCTTCTGGCTGGTGAAGCGACCGCGCTAACCACTGCGCCACCGCTTGTTGATATATTTTGTTCTTATTTCTATTTCTTATTTGATCTTTTATTTCTGTGTTTCTATTTGTTTCTATTTTCTTGTTATCTTGTATCTTGTCAGTTTTAGTTTTTTTCTTCTTATTAGAGCGTGAGTGTCTGTAATAGAACCCAATTTCCCCTCGGGTAAAATCTTCCGATTCTGGTTCACTGCACGTTGTGCGTCCTGGGAGAGAGATCCCCCTCCGTTGCTTTCCCTGACGTTTCTCCCTCTCTTTTTCCCCCCCTGATAAAGTTTTTTTTTAGGGAGTTGTTTCTTATCTGATGCGAGGGTCTAAGGACAGGATGTTGTGTTGCTGTAAAGCCCCTTGAGGCCCATTTGTAATGCGTGATACTGGGCTATACAATAACCTAGTCTATATGCACTCCATCACGTTTCGAAGGGTCCCAGTCGCAGCCAGGATTGCAGCGTTTGAGGCATCTCCGGCATGGGCTCCAGCAGTCGTGCCCTCGTCTGCTTTTTGTTTTTTTCTGCGGTACTGGAGCCTTGGAGGGCGATGTTGAAGTGTTTTTGTCCCTTTGGCGTGTGTCTCCATGTTTTGTGGTCCGCAGTAGTCGTGTGTTAGGAGAGCCCTTTAGCGTTAGCCTTGGCCATGCCGTCGTGTCACGTTGTTGTTATGAAGTGACAGGGATTCCTTACTAGCTGCCGAACGACTTTGACAAGTTTTATATTTGACAGAAGAAATTGTAAGTTTTAAGTTCATATTATTCAACTTTCAAGGTTTTGCTACTCGCAGCTGTTTACAGTTACCATGTGTAGGAACCCAAGAACAACACAAACACAAAATAGTGCAAAACAAAACATTCATATATTTGAAGACTTTCACAAAAACTTCCAAAATCCCACAGTCCCAATGTCCATAGGAAAAAAATCTGACTCACAATTCCGCCAATTAAGTTCGTAAATAGTGTAACCGAGCTCTATTCTTGCCCGGTGCGGGATTCGATCCGGTGTTGTACTGCACCATGAGGCGACACCGCTAACCGCTCGACGGAAGGGGCTGATCGGCTAGCGGGTCTTCCTGTAGGTTACAGTAGTCACCTTCGCCCTCATGCTTTGTTATTTCCGCGCTGCGAAAGAGACTTCTGGGGATTTGCACGCTTCCGGACACTTCCGGATCCCACTGCTGTCACCAATGTAACCGCGCTCATTTCCGCCCGCTGCGGGATTCGATCCGACTTTGTACGGCACCACGAGGCGACGTCCTAACCGTTCGACTAAAGGGGGCTGACCCCACGTGCTACGCCGCCGTACCTGAACCCCCGAGCGCACCCCACCAGTTTACCTCTTAACCGTTTCCCGCCCTGTTGAACTCTCGTCAAAGTTCTCTTACGGTACTTGTCCACTATCGGTCACGTGCAAGTGTTTAGTCTTAGATGGAGTTTACCACCCACTTTGGGCTGCATTCACAAACAACCCGACTCGGCGCAACGAGGGCCGTTACCGGCCTCACACTGTCCGCGGGTTGAGCCTCGACCAGATGGACTTGGGCCCCCGACCCACACCGGGCAAGTGATCTTCTATACGCCCCATTTCCCCAGTTTCCCACCTGCCTCAAGCCTTTTGCTGATCTGTTCCCAGAACTTTAATATCCAAGAACTGTTCAGCTCCCCTCACACTTATTTTTTTTCCTTCTTATGTTTGGCTTGATCTGTACAACTGATTACATAAGCAATGAACAAAACCAGCTCATCCATGGGTCAGTTCTATATCCGTTTGCCCTCTTTGACCAGCTCCTGAGCTTGAACTGTGGTTTTGTCTTTTTCTTCCATTCCCGTTTGTCCTGGCACTCTCTTTCCTGCTTCAGCGTAACTTATATGGTTGACTGTTTTCACTCGTTGAACGTCCGCTGATCTTCTCCTGACGTCGCCACCCCCATACGCACATGTCACATTGTGCTGGCCAACCACAGGCACAACATGTAGCCTGCACGTGATCTCCACAGTCCTCAAATCTATGATCACCTCTGCATTTGCCACACCTTTGCCTTCCTTTACAAGCCATGGCTTTATGCCCCTACCTCTGGCATTCGTAACACCGAATCAGAGGAGGACCATCAGGCTTGACTGGGAAACTCATACAGCCTACATATCTATATTTTATCCGGAAGTACCAAGTCCTGAATCTGAACTCTCACCATTTACTGTTTTTAACACTCTCTCCTTTCCCGTTCTCCTCGAGAGAGAGAGAGAGAGAGAGAGAGACACACACACAAGGAGAAAGTGTTAAATGACAACCCAGACACACTTTACACCAACTTTATCTGTATGCATGGAAAACCAATAAAAAACAACTTAATCTTCCACACCACTCAGCTGTCAGCATGGAAAGCTGCCATCTGCCAACAAACACAGTACAACTTCTCCCCTCAGTTCACCCCAGGTCAGGATAACGTAGTGGCGGACCTTCTTTCCAGAGCTAGCCCTGGCCCCGCACCAGACTCTGGCCCAGACCTAACGGAGCCAGACCTCATTCACATGTTGCACGCCCCAGTCCAAGCTGCAGTTTCTCTCCAGGACCTCCAGCTTGCCTCGGAGGCGGACCCCCTCCTCTCCCAACTGCGTACCTTCATCCGGGAGGGCTGGCCCCTGATGGGCCCCGAGGAGCTGGTACCATACAGGAGGGTCAGGGAGGAGCTGTCCTGTTGGCATGATGTCTGCGTGGCTTGGAGGCTCTGCACAGTGGTCCCTGTCGGCCTACGGGCACGTATCCTGGCCATGGCCCACGAAGGTCATTTGGGCATTGTGAAGGTGAAGCAGCGTTGCAGGAGCCTTGTGTGGTGGCCGGGCATTGACAGGGACATCGAGGCCATGGTAAAAGACCGCACAGCCTGCCTCGTCAGTGGGAAGACCGTCCCACCGGCCCCACCCCCACTACAACCAGTACACTGGCCTGCCACTGCCTGGGAGCACATCCAGGTGGATATCTGTGGGGAGCTCCACGGTGTCCCGCATAGTCAACGCTTCCCTGTGGTGGCATACGACCTCCACTCTAAGTGGCCGGAAGTGATCGCTGCGGGTTCGGTCACGACCCAGGTGGTCACTGCCTTCCTCGCCTCTCTGTTCGCCAGATGGGGGATCCCTAACAGAATCACTACGGATAAAGGCCCACAGTTTATCTCAGCTGAGTTTGCAGCTTTCCTGGCAGACAAAGGGATCAACCACATTCGCACTGCCTTTTACCACCCAGAAGCCAATGGGGGTGTGGAAAGGTTCAACCAAACACTAAAAAACGGCATCAGGGCACATCTGGCTGACGGTCTACCTTTCTCAGCTGCTTTACTTCACACCATGCTGCACTACCGGGCGACACCACAGGACGCTCACCAGCCCACCTCATGATAGGCCGGGAGCTCCAACTTCCTCTGGATCGCCTGCGAGCACAGTTGGCTACCGCACCTGCATCGGTAACGCCGGTCCAGCACAGCAGCAGGGTCGCTGGCCGTCAACGTCAGATGAAACAGCGGTTTGACAGGAGGCGTAAAGTGCGTGTGCCACAGTTCACAGTTCTGGACTGGGTCCGAGTCCGTCGGCCGCACCGGGGTCACAAATTGCTCTCCTTCTGGTCGGCACCACTGCAGGTCACCAGTCAGCTAGGTGCAGCGACATTCCGCCTCTCTGATGGGTCACGGTGGCATGCCAGCTGACTTCACAAGGTAACTCCACCTAACACCACACACACCAATGCCTCGGAGAACTGGGGTTCCATGGCGGCAGACTGACTTTCCCATAGCACAGCCAGAACCCGCAGAGGGACACCCAGCTGAGGGTGGGGGCCCCGCAGCTGATCATGAGGCCCGGCCAGCTCGAGCTCGGGCTCCACCAGGCTATCTGAAAGACTATGTTACGGACTTCTGACGTTTAGGTTAGTTAGAGCGTGGCCTGTCACGTGGCAGAATAATCCACATGGCTACGCTGGTAACTGGTAGTCTACCCAGTTTACCTAGTTGTGATACAGTTCATTCATGTTCATTGTTCTGGTGATTTCTGTAGAGGGGGGGGGAATGTTGTGTATAAGTCACAACAGTGTGACTGTAGTCTAGGACACTGCAGCTTTAAGTTTTACTACAGCCGGTTTACGGCAGTAACACGGGACGTGGTTGATGCTATGCTGCACGTGTATGTGACGTTTACTGTGGCAGCAATAAACACAGTTTGATTCAAAGTCGTGGTCCGAGTTTTGCTGGACACAACAACAGGTTACATTATTATAATCATTGTTGTATTGTGTTGTTGTTTTACATGCTTTGGCAATATGTACACACACGTATTGTATCGTGTGTAGCACACTTGATAAGAATGACACTTACAAGGGCTGGTGTTTTTGTTGTTTTACTCCATCTGTCAAATAGACATTACAGAGGACACGTTTTCAGAGCATGGCTCACTATACGAACGGCAACACTCATCTGACGACTCTATGTCCCAGAGTGCACCGCGAGAGCCAGCACTACGTCACACAGGCTAAAAGGAATTAACCTGCAGTGCCCTCCTGTGGCGAGAACCGGCTATCACAACAACACAGCAGACAATTCTCCTCTTTACTAGTAGTGAGTGGTCAATGAAGGTAAGTATATAAAATAAAAATAGATGGGGGGCTACTAAATCCCAAGTACCCCACACGTGCATGGATAAGAAGACACGCTGGCCGCTGGCTCGCGGGTCTGACCCTTTAGTCGAGCGGTTAGCGATGCCTCCTGCGGTGCGGGCGACACGGGTTCGCTTCCCGGCCGCGGCACTTCCTGTTGTTGCGTTGTCCCCCGAATTCGTTACAGTATGTCATGCCAATAAAGTTTACAAGATGGTTGTGAGACCAGCTATGTTATATGGTTTGGAGACAGTGGCACTGACGAAAAGACAGGAGGCGGAGCTGGAGGTGGCAGAGATGAAGATGCTAAGATTTTCACTGGGAGTGATGAAGAAGGACAGGATTAGGAACGATTATATTAGAGGGACCGCTCAGGTTGGACGGTTTGGAGACAAAGCAAGAGAGGCAAGATTGAGATGGCTTGGACATGTGTGGAGGAGAGATGCTGGGTATATTGGGAGAAGGATGCTGAATATGGAGCTGCCAGGGAAGAGGAGAAGAGGAAGGCCAAAGAGGAGGTTTATGGATGTGGTGAGGGAAGACATGCAGGTGGCTGGTGTGACAGAGGAAGACGCAGAAGACAGGAAGAAATGGAAACGGATGATCCGCTGTGGCGACCCCTAACGGGAGCAGCCGAAAGTAGTAGATAGATGTCATGCCAATAAAGCACATATTGAATTGAATTGTGTGTGTGTGTGTCGGCTATTCAGACAGCACACAGTTGTAATAGTATAACTGCTCCCAAAGTTTTTCTTCTGGTACAGACAAAACTAGGTTCCGACTGCTGTTTGACAAATGCTTTGTTGTCTTCTTTCACAACTTCAAACACCGCCAAAACCGGAAACGAACCGACTGCATGCACATCAACTCCCATCCATCCATTTTGCCGAGCCGCTGATTCTGCTCTCAGGGCGCCAGGCGGGGAGACACGACACAGTGAATGAATCACACAAAGGTAGAACGATTAACAAACAAACACGTACCGTGTGCGCCTTCTGACCAGCGGCGAGGAGTTATTGCTTTCTTTTAATCCCGCACTGATTGTCTTTTGCAACGACACCTTCCTTGCTCCGTAACTCCCGGAAGATGACCTATTCCCTCTCTACAACTATAGTCGACTGATCACATGACCACTATCCCGCCTATTCAGCGGGACTTGTTCTTTTCCCGACCCGCCCTCCGGGAACTCTGCCTCTGATTGGCTAGTACTCGTTGCCTCCGTTGATTCGGTTGGTTAAGGGTTAGGGATAGGGTTAGCCAATCAGAGATAGAGAAGGGGGCGGGTCTTGCCGGAATGACGCGTTCAGTGTTGCTCGCTTAACGGAGCAGTAGGTTGTTGTGTTGCTAAGGGACCGCTCGAAGACACACTTGAACAACCACGCCACGCTCCTCCCCTCTTACAGTCACTTCCATCATATCTTGTCCTCTAGCTCCCCCTACTGTCCTCCAACTGTATCAACTCAAGGCATCGCATAGGTGTCATGATTACCCCAAACACTGTGAAACCAAAAGTTATATTTACATATATTTTTTACAATATGATTACACAACAAAGGGCCATAAGGACAGTAAACAAAGCCAATTACAGAGAACCAACAAACCAACTCTTTATCAAACTAAAAACGCTAAAGTTCAAAGATCTGGTGGACTTTACAACTGCTCAAGTCATGTACAAAGTATTAAAGCATAAAGTACCCATCAGTATCCAGGGGCTGTTCCAGCTGAGGGAAAGTAATTATGACCCGAGAGGAACATGTACGTTTAAACAAAACCCAGTAAGGACAAATGCAAAACATCATCGTGTCAAAACCAAACGAGTCAAGATATGGAACAGCTGCAGTGGTGAAATGAAAACATGTGAAACAATAATCACATTTAAAAGACTCTTTAAAAATAATATGTTGAACAGATATGGGATGGAGCTGTGACATCTTGTGTGAGTTGCTTTTGAGTTGTTTAAATGTTGCTCTGCACTTGCTTTGGTTGCTTTGTTCTTGTTGTGTTGAAAGAATGATCCTTGTTTGATTTACTAGACATCATGGTCTCTGCTGGTAGATGATTTATTAGACATCATGGTCTCTGCTGGTAGATGATTTATTAGACATCATGGTCTCTGGTGGTAGAAGATTTATTAGATATCATGGTCTCTGCTGATAGATGATTTATTAGACATCATGGTCTCTGCTGGCAGATGATTTACTAGACATCATGGTCTCTGCTGGCAGATGATTTACTAGACATCATGGTAACTGCTGGCAGATGATTTACTAGACATCATGGTCTCTGCTGATAGATGATTTACTAGACATCATGGTCTCTGCTGGCAGATGATTTACTAGACATCATGGTCTCTGCTGGCAGATGATTTACTAGACATCATGGTAACTGCTGGCAGATGATTTACTAGACATCATGGTCTCTGCTGGTAGATGATTTATTAGACATCATGGTAACTGCTGGCAGATGATTTACTAGACATCATGGTCTCTGCTGATAGATGATTTACTAGACATCATGGTCTCTGGTGGTAGAAGATTTATTAGACATCATGGTCTCTGCTGGCAGATGATTTACTAGACATCATGGTCTCTGCTGGTAGATGATTTATTAGACATCATGGTAACTGCTGGCAGATGATTTACTAGACATCATGGTCTCTGCTGATAGATGATTTACTAGACATCATGGTCTCTGGTGGTAGAAGATTTATTAGACATCATGGTCTCTGCTGGCAGATGATTTACTACACATCATGGTCTCTGCTGGTAGATGATTTTATAGATATCATAGTCTCTGCTGGTAGATGATTTATTAGACATCATGGTCTCTGCTTGTAGATGATTTACTAGACATCATGGTCTCTGGTGGTAGAAGATTTACTACACATCATGGTCTCTGCTGGCAGATGATTTACTACACATCATGGTCTCTGCTGGCAGATGATTTACTACACATCATGGTAACTGCTGGCAGATGATTTACTACACATCATGGTCTCTGCTGGCAGATGATTTACTACACATCATGGTCTCTGCTGGCAGATGATTTACTACACACCATGGTAACTGCTGGCAGATGATTTACTACACATCATGGTCTCTGCTGATAGATGATTTACTACACATCATGGTCTCTGCTGATAGATGATTTACTAGACATCATGGTCTCTGCTGGCAGATGATTTATTAGACATCATGGTCTCTGCTGATAGATGATTTACTAGACATCATGGTCTCTGCTGGTAGATGATTTACTAGACATCATGGTCTCTGCTGGCAGATGATTTATTAGACATCATGGTCTCTGCTGGCAGATGATTTACTAGACATCACGGTCACTGGTGTTAGATGATTGATTTTTAATTTAAATCACACAGTTCACTGTTGAAACTTTAAAATAGAAAAAGGGTGTAGGACTAGAAAAATTTTTAACTTCTGCCTACTCCTTTTCGAACTGCCGAGATTTGAAACATGTTTTAGCTTGGTCTAGTCAGAAAGGCACGAATTGAGGAAGCCTCTTGGATGAGAGGCGAAACGTCTTCACGGATATATACCAAGTCCAGTTGCACTTGATTCAACTCCTTTGGATAATGATGATGTCATTTGCTTGTGTTGATTTTTGTCTTTTGTTTTTTTTTTATTATACATTTTAATTCTATTTTTTAACGTTCAAAATAAACTGAATAAACTTAAACTAAACTAAACTAAACAACACTTATTATACTAAACAGAGTATTTCCTCTGGAAAGGTTTTTTAAGACATTAAGAGAGAAACAAATTTTTCTGCTACAGCTACACTGCCACCAAAATTACAAAGATTTATGTTAGCCACGTTTTGGACAGAATTAATAAATCTTGTGATTTTCTCATAAACAGGTAATTAGCTTTCACATACCATATGTTATTTCGAATTTAGATGAATTTATAAAACAACATCTTGTTCTAAATGTTTAAGATATCAATATATATATATATTTTTTGTAGCATTTCAATGGTGGTTTAGGAATTACTCTGAAGTTGGTACCACTAATTTTTTAACTGGACACTCTAGAAAAGATGGTTGCGTCAAACGTTCACCTTTCTTTCCTAAATTAATTTGTCCTATTTGAACTTTAGCCTTTCTCACTAAACCATTTCAGCTCTTCTTCAAAGGCTTCTCTTTCATTAAGGATGACATTGAATGAGAACACATCAGTCTGTATGTTCAACTTTACTCCCAGTACACTCTGCATTGGAAGCTCACTGTAGTTCAGATCTACATCCTTCACTACACTGGCACAGTCACTCTCTGGAAGAGCATCCAAGACTTGTTGGACACAAATTTGTGTAAATTGTGCAGTTGGACACAAATTTATGTAAATGTAGTTTTCCCTTAGCACAGACTTCTTGTGCTTCAGTGACTAGCTGGTTGGCTTTCTTGACCGAATCAACGCTGATAAGCCCCTCATCCATGTAAAAAAATGTACGGATGCAACTTGCTGCCAATGGGCAATCCTTTTCATATTTACTGGCAAGGTATTTCATTCCATAATTAGCACACCTGGGAGGTGCTGCTGCTCTGAAAATATGCATGCGATACTCCTTGGGCTCCCTTTGTGTGTTCCCATTTTCCCACCGCAGGAACTTCAAGAAATGCCGATCTTCTGGGCTGACATGGAAGCGGTGGAACATTTTCTCCACGTTGCAAATAATTGCAATATGGTGCTCGCAAAATCCGCACAGCACCCCAGTCAGAACATTAGTTAAATCCGGTCCTGTGAGTAGGTGGTCATTTAGAGAGGTGCCTTCAAATTTGGGGGAGCAGTCAAATACGACTCCAATTTTTTCAGGCTTCCTAGGATGATATACTCCATGGTGGGGAATGTACAACATATTGCCCTCTTTTGGTGTGGCATCTGTTTCCTCTGCATCGCCATCTTTAAAGACACTGTCCATGAATTTTTTGTAATCGTCTTTGTACTTGGGACTTTTCTCCGTTTTTCTTTTTGTATAGTTCAATCTGGCTGTAGCGAGCTGCTTATTGTTAGGGAGGCCTGGATGCTGTCTGAAGGGTAGAGGTATTTCCAGATGTCCTTCCGCATTTTGTTGAATATTCCCATTCAACAGCTGTAGAAATTGAATGTCTTCTTGAGATATTGTCCTTTCTCTGGGGTTGGTGTCCAGAAAATCTGTTTCCAGTGCCTCAATCAAAGAGGCAGGTGTGATGGACAGAAGTTCCTTTACAGAAATGCAATGGCAGAAACCTGTCACATCCCTTGACCTAGTATGAGGTATTATAGAGCCCACTATACTCCGGTCTAAATCAGTATTGACAGCATATGGACCATAATCTTCCCCAGATATCACTCGTTTTGGTTTCAGGGCCCTTGTGCAGTCATAGCCAATTAGAAGTCCTACAGGACAATTCAATAGATCTGGCATCTCTTCTGCTATGCTGTGAGGGTGGGTCCACCCTTTCGCTGTTTCGCGAGTGGGAATACTATTTTGCTCCAGTGGGATGCATTCTCGAGTGTATGTGGGTGGTAGCTCGATGTAATCTTGTAAAAGGTACCCTTCAGCTTCCACTGCAGCATGACAGCACGCCCTGCGCCCAGGTTCCCCAAGTCCCTCCTTGCTCTGAAAGTAAACCAGAGCCAAAAGTGAACGAAGTCTCGCTGGTTCAAGCATTAAAAGAGTCCCTGGCGATGGATAGACTTCCAGCACCAGAGCCATTAATGTTTACAGGTGACCCACTCAAATTCACTGAATGGCAGCCACCGTCAGTTTAAGCCTGCAGGGTAATTAATCTTGCTGAGAACTGGAAGGTTGAGCTGTTTTGCACCGCTAGCGGTGTAGCTGAAAAGGCGGAGAGAGTGCAGTGTGCTATGTTCCTGCATGTGGCGGGGGAAGAGGCAATAAAGGTTTGGGACACGTTTGTCTTCATGGATGATGAGAAGGATAAAACTGAAGTGTTAAAGAAAAAGTTTCAAGACTACTGCGAACCAAGAAAAAAAACCTACCGTACATCCGCCAAGTTTTTTTTAGAAGGGCTTAAGGACCAACAGAGACCATAGGTGCCTACATGACAGATTTGAAGAAAAAGGCAAAAGACTGAGTTCGGACAACTGCATGACTGTTTAATAAGGGACAGGATTGTATGCGGCAGAAAAGATGATCGAGTGAGAGGCAGGCTATTGAGAGAGGTGGATCTTACTTTGGGAAAAGGCAGTTGATGTCTGCAATGCCAGTGTGATCACGTCAGGTCAGGTTAAAGTGCTCAATGAAGAAATTGAAGTGCACAAAATAAAAACTGTTAAAACTCCCAAGATTGACAGAGGCGACAAGAGTAGCGTAAAGCCAGCCCAACAGGATGCCCAAAAGGAAGTTAACTGCAACAGACGTGGTTTGATACATGCATACAGAAAATGTGCAGCCTTTAGGCAGACATGCAAGCCATGCCAGAAAAGAAGTCATTTTGCAAAGATGTGCAAATCCCAGGGCCACACAAGAAAACTGCATGCTGCGGAACAGTGTGAAGTCAACAGCGGCATGTTCATTGGCACAGTTGATGTGGAACAGGAGTTATGCATCGAAAATGTTGACAATGCAGAGATGGAGGGTGAAGATGACTGGACTCAAGATCTGATGATAAAGAGGAGGAAGGTGACATTTAAGCTCGACACCGCGCAAGGTGCAACGTAATGTCAGTTTTTTTTTCATCGGTCTCACAGCTTAGAACAAGGGTCCCCAACCACCGGGCCATGGATTGGCACCGGGCCGCAAAACATTTGCTGCCGGGCCGCAAGGAAACAACATGATATACAATTTTTGGTAACACTTTAGTTTGGGGAACGTAGTCACCATTAATTAGGTGCTTATTAGTATGCAAATTAGCAACATATTGGATCTTAATTGGTCATTATTACGTACTCATTAATGCCTTATTCTGCATGGCTTTATTATACAACCAGTAAGCCATTAACTATGAGTTTTCCCTCTATAACCTCAGAAGTATTGCTTATTAGTAGTACCATCTCAATATGATTTGCTTAGTATGGCCTTTATAAGGTGGTAGTACCACAAGAAGAGTTATTCTCCCTTACTAACACTTAATGAATATGGTCTGTTCTTACATAACAAAACACAAAACTACAAGTGTTCATAGTGTTAAATTACTCTAAATTAAGTTTTTGTTACTTAGAATATGTTCCCCATACTAAAGTGACATCTTGATCGTTACTAATTCACTAGTAATTAAGTTTTTTTATGTTCCCCATACTAAAGTGTTACCCAATTTTCAAATAAAAGCTAGGTCCGGCTGGACCTTGTAATGCTAGAGGGCTTTTAATTTGAAACGGATACTTGAAGTGTGTACAATGATGTAATTTTATCACTCATTCACGTGACATGCGGCAGACCAATGGTAACTAACTTCATAACCCAGAGACGCACTCAGTCAGGTCGCTACTAGCAGCTAGCTAGCTAGCTACCACGAGTACCGGTAAAAAAAACGAACGTGGCTCTAGAGATTCTTCGGAAGGGGTAGGGGAGATCAACGGTCTAATGACGACGATAACGCAGAGACAGCAGAGGCCGAGACAGTAAAAAATAAAAATACAAAAGTTTCCTTCAACAGGAAATATGACAAGTCGCAACTAAAATACGGTAGCGTGCATGGATAAGTAGACACGTTAGCCCTTGGCTAACGTGTCGGACCCTTTAGTCGAGCGGTTAGCGATGTCTCTCGCGATGTGGGAGATACGGGTTCGCGTCTCGGTTGCGGCGGTTCCTGTGGTTGCCCCCCGAATTCGGTTTTATTGTGACCGGTGATTCGCATGCTCCGATAAGTAAGCCATCGTGCACGTTATTTGCTTTGTTGAAAAGCTTTTTATAGGCTTCATGTAGCCTATTGGTCTCAAATATGAATGCCTTTTCCATTTTGATCATTTATTTATTTTAAATAACCTAGGCATACGGACCCGTGCGCCGGGTTATTATAGCCTACTGTGCTGCTGTAGCAGAAACATGTTTTTCCAGCAGTGTTCATTGAACAAACAATTTTAACTGAAAAGTCTGTGAATGTTCTCATTCATCCAGGTCATGGTTATCCAAAGGAGTTGAATCGAGTGCAACTGGACTTGGTATATATCCGTGAAGACGTTTCGCCTCTCATCCAAGAGGCTTCCTCAGTTCGTGCCTTTCTGACTAGACCAAGCTAGTCTTACTGGCTGGTGATGAGACTCGGAATTCTGAGTCTCATCACCAGCCAGTCAGACTAGCTTGGTACAAGCCGCAGTCTCAAAAGGACCAACCACGTCAATGCCTAGCTTTTCCCATGGCTCTGAAGGAAACTGCACGGGTTGTAACGGGGCAGCAGTCTTGTCTGAAGACTGGCACAAGAGGCACCTCTTAATGTGTGTGTTCACCAGGTCATCCATACCTGGCCACCAGTAGACTTGGCGGAGGTGTTGTTTAGTTCTCACAATGCCTTGGTGGCTTTCGTGAACCAGCCCAACCAAGGTGTGACGCAGTGAGACAGGAATGATGAGTCTTAAGCCTCGGAAAACGTAATTGTCTTGCACAGTCAGTTCATCACCCAGACGAAAGTATGGACGTAGGACTGTACTTACAGCAGCAGAAGAAGGAGGCCAACCATCCGTGATTTGTGAGCGTAAAGCTCTCAGTTCAGGGCAGGAAGCAGACTCATCTGGAGAGACGGCAGACAGGCCAGCAGCAGAAAGCAAAGCTACAAACTCCGGTTCAGCTTCCACTCACTCGTCAGTGGCAGCAGGCAGAGGCAGGCGGTGTAACTTCTGATGTACGGGCGGAACAGTCGCTCAGATCTTCACCTTACGCACAAATCCTTTTGCGCAACCCAGCGCAGTCGCAGTCGCGGGAGCAGTGGACATCACAGGTGCAGAGTTCATCGGGGCAGCTGGTAGCCCATCGGAACCTTTAAAGCACAGGCCCAGACCATTGATGAGAGCCATACCGAGCAGAGCAGTACTGGATTCAACGATGAAGAGTGCAGTTGAACATGTCGTCAGTCCAGGACACAGTCGCAGGTAGACATCCAAGCACAGGGATAGGAGCACGGGAGTAGGAAACTAACTTTGCTGTAGGAGGCTGCAGGTGTTCTCCTTTGAAGTATTTTTCGCAGAGATGTTTCGGTAGAATAGAGACGGAGGAGCCCGAATCCGCAGTCAGTTCCACAGGCACTGTAGCGGTCGTAGTCTTAATGTTAACCGCGCAACGGATTTTGTCAGATGCTTTATGTGCATGCAAGTAGAGAATTTGAACTTCAGGCAAGTCAAGCACAAAATGTCCAGTCTTGTTGCAATGCTTACACTGAGCGGAGGCAGCGGGGCAGGAAGAATCGTTTGCCAGATGTCGATCAGATCCGCAAGGGTAGCAGGTTCAGTTGGATGTAGGAGGAGAAGAAACAGCAGCAGCAGGGCGAGACAGAGCAGGACGAGAAGGAGCAGCCTGCGATGCAGACGGAGGCTTCGGCGGTTTGCGATGGCGGCGTGCAGCGCCATGTGCAGACACGGCTTGCATGGGCGTTGAGCGCTCACCAGCAATGAGCTCAGCTTGCTCAGTAACGGTTTCCATCTGTGTTGCAGTTGTTAAAACGTTTTCTACCAACGGATCTCGTAGCATTTCATCCGAGTTTACGAACTCACACGTAGATGCCAAGTCTCTCAATGCTACAACGTATTGTAGCACAGATTCATTGGGAGCTTGAGCGCGTTTTCTGAAGGCGTAAGGTTCAGCCACTCTGTTCCGACGTGGAGTAAAACGTGGTTCTAAAGCGTTTACAGCACCTTCCATGGTCCGACCTTGGTCCGGCAGTGTATAGAAGAGTCTCTGGCCCTCAGTCGCCAGCAGTAGTGGATCTAGAGATTTTTTCCTGGGGTGGCAAAGGGGTGGCAAGACTGTGTCCCAGAGGTGGCAGCTGCCACCCCCTTTGCCACCCTGTAGATCCGCGCCTGTGAGGGGGAGGGGGATTCTAAATCGGCGACTTCTGTTTGAGATGAGTTTGGTGCGGGTCTCATTGACCTTCACCACGCATGTACATAAAATATACTTTAAAAACATATTATCTGATTTATAAATGGGGTGGCAACAGGGGTGGCAAGACTGTGTCCCAGAGGTGGCAGCTGCCACCCCTGTTGCCACCCTATAGATCCGCCCCTGGTCCCCAGGCAGTGTAACGGTAATGCTCGTTTCCGAGTATCCGGCCAGTCGTCTGTGTTCGCTGCAACCACTTGCAGATAGTTGCGGAACATTTTCAACCACGTGTTGAACGGCAGCGGATGCTCACCAGGGCACGGCAAAAAAAAAAGGTGTTGAAAAAGGTGCAAGTGCAGCCATCTTCAGCAGAGTGGGTACAGAACTCGTCGCCAGTTTGTTATGTTTGGATGTGTGTTGTGTAAGCAGCGTGTGTATAAGTAAGCAAGTAAAGCACGGAGCACAGTAGTAACGAGCAAGCTTCTCTTCTTCTCCTCTGACTTACGTTACACGCAACAGGGCATTCATAACATTGGCGCCACCTACTGGCGTATGCACAGAACACAACAGCGAGTGGGACGCTGCCCGTACAGGGTTTATTTTCCCCTACCAGGCTCTCCATGCCAGAGACACCACTGCATCCCTGATTCTAGTACAAAAGGCTCAGTTTAAGCCCTCATGTCTAAACTACGGGTAACTCTTTGAACTTCCGGGCCGGCATGCAAAATACAAAACAAAACAAACAACAACAACAATATTGTCGCTGGACTCCTTCTGTTCTCGTTTCTTCCTCTCTCACGGCCTTGGCGTCTGTTCTCTGGAACGAGCTGCAGGCAGTGGTTTAACTCTCCCCCGTCAACTCCCCCCCCCCGTACTTGCCCTCGGGGAATCCCCACCGCCATCACAAGTATCGCTCCTTCTTTTCTAAAAAATGTTTTTATTCAATATCAGAAACACAAAATACATATATAACAGCAAAAGGGACAACAAATAAACAGCGCCAGGGGTTACAAACAAAGCTTGACATAGTTATAAAAACGTCGGGGTGCAGTAAGAAACATATAAAAAACAATAATGTGCATATATCAAAGTGATATTAACATGTTAAACTTGGAGGTTTTCACAGCTTCTCTGCTGCGTGACGTGCATGACGCTCTAATGGAGGACTCTGCTTCCTTCTTAAAGGGACAAACAGACGGTAGTCTAAGTTTATTTTATTAAGTAAACTTAAGTTCAAGTGTATTTCAAGTATGCATTTAATATCAATGTACTAGCAGTATACTTGTGAGTATAGTTGAGTATAATTTTGTTTCTGATAAGTGCTTAAAAAGTAAACTGAAAGCATACTCACTGGGTTTTAGTTTAAAATAAGTATACCAATAGCACACTTGAATAAACTACTTTTTTTTTGTACCTTACATGTGTGGATGTAAAACTTGGCCAGCAATATTACGAGGCTACGCAGAAAATATTAATTTTCTAATTCTCTTCTATCATTTGTAAATCCAAACAGGACATGCAAGTGTCGTTCCATTTGTTAAAAAAAAAAACCCAAAAAAAAAACCGGAAGTGATCTTGGTTTGCTCGCCCCTCGGAGGGCTGAGGAAATGAGTCAACAACGACGAGTCACTCCAGAGGTGTGCATCCCCCACAATGCATTGCAGCTGTGCAGCTGGTGCGAGAAAATACCTTCATGGTCAGGCGGCAGTAACGTATTGTAACGTCCGTGGACTCCGGTTGCTTACCACCGAAGAAGAAGATGAATAAATTCAGCCAAGTCCAGTTTCACAAACAGTCTTGCACGCGAGTCCCTCTGGTGCAGCATGGGAGCGAAGAGCGGACAGTGACGCAACAAAACAAGAAACACGCTTCCAGACAGTTTACACATAAAGTAAACGAGAATAAGAATAGAAAAGCTGTAGTAGAGTTAAAAGTTACGTATAAAGCGTGCAAGTCGCCGTGGCAGCATGAATCATGGGTAATATTACACAGTCGTCATGGAAACTTTTTCAATTAATACTTGTTGCAACGCCAACATGTCGTCGGGGCAAACAATACACAAGTGTAAGTGCACAAATATTTTGGTGCATTAAACCCATTTGTCATAAAGGAAAACTTACGTATTGTCACGTGCATGGATAAGAAGACACGCTGGCCGCTGGTTGGCGGGTCTGACTCTTTAGTCGAGCGGGTAGCGAGGTCTCCTGCGGTGCGGGCGATGCGGGTTCGCTTCCCGGCCGCGGCAGTTTCTGTGACTGCGTTGTCCCCCGAATTCGCTACAGTGTTACCTTATTTTATTATTATCTTATTTTATGTATCATGTATTTTCTATGTAGCCTATTTCATGCTACCCACCAACATTACGTTTGCTGTGTGTGTGTGTTGATGTTGCGTGGCTTGACACGTTGTAATAGCTGTTTTCATAGTGTTCTAGAGCAGGGGTGGGCAGTCTTATCCAGAAAGGGGGCCGGTGTGGGTGCAGGTCTTCGTTGCAACCAAGCAGTTGCACACCTGTGTCTCCTAACCCAGTTCCTCAGCAAAGACCCTACTGGTTGATCAGTGGGATCAGCTGTGTAACTGCTTGGTTGGAACAAAAACCTTCACCCACACCGGCCCCCCTTTCTGGATAAGACTGCCCACCCCCTGTTATCGGGTCTAACGAGGACACAGCACTTCCTCATAAAGCTGAGACGTAGCAGAGAAGCTCTGTTACAGGGAAGCGTAATACTTCCCAACCGGCCTGGGAGAGTGTTATATACCCAGGTTATCCGCTGGGTGGCGCTTTAGACTTCATCAACCGCATTGCACTACCAGGTAGAGCAGCGAGGAAGCGGCGGAGCGACAGCGTCACCGCATGCCTGCACCTACCTGTGTTTTGTGCCCCCCCACCCCCACCCCGTTAGTGATTAAAGAAGTTAAATATAAACCCGTACCTGGACTCTGCGTTTGTCCCGTAGGGGCTCTAACAATTGGCGACGAGGATGGGACGTACAGGAGTTGCATGGAAAACGTGCGGACGGGGCTGATGGAAGATGGAAGCAGGGGTCAGGCCAGGCAAACGTGCACAAAGTGGGACACGCGTCGTTTCGGGGAGGAACAAGTACGGCTGTGCTACAGATGCGAGGGAATCCACAAGGCAAGCGAGTGTCTCTTTTCAAATGTAAAGTGGCATAATTGTGGGGGGGGGAGGGGAAGTGGGCACATAAGAAGGGTGTGTAGGGCTACTTCAATTAAGAAAACAAAAAAAGGGGGGGGCGGGGTCATGGAGCGCGTCACATCAGCGGGCAGGCTAACATAGGTGCAGGCATGCGGTCAGGCTGATGCCAGAGCCCTAGAGAGAGAGAGAGAGTTGCGTCACTGAGGGGTCAGAACGCGAGAGGGTCACGTGGTCCACGCAGCCGCCGGTTAGTTCCAAACGAAGCTTGGCGGGTCATTTAAATGAACTGCTTAGCCGCCATTTCTGCTAACTACCAACCCATATTTTCACATTTATATTGTAACGTGCATGGATAAGAAGACACGCTGGCCGCTGGCTGGCGGGTCTGACCCTTTAGTCGAGCGGTTAGCGATGCCCCCTGCGGTGCGGGCGATACGGGTTCGCTTCCAGGCCGCGGCACTTCATGTGGTTGCGTTGTCCCCCCAAACTCACTAAATTGGTGTCAGAAGTGGGATGGAGCGACCGTAAGGCCATCGGAAGCGCATGCGCCCTGAGGCGTGAAGGAGCTGATATGCTTAAGCGCGGGGACGCGCTTCCCGAAGGAGGGGGGTAGTGTAACGTTCGGGTTCGCTTCCCGGACGCGGCAGTTCCTGTGGTTGCGTTGTCCCCCGAATTCGCCACAATATATAGATATAAATATATTCCAACGTGACACATATTCTATGCGCATGTGTAGGAATTGACGAGCTGCCACGCTTTAAATTACATCGTTAATTTGATTCAAACGTGCTTGTAAAGTGCCCATCATTAAAATGTCAAGTGTAGCTTCTTACCTGTAAATTAACCTTTGATTAATGCGAGAAACACACCTTCGCCATAGAAACGCTGTTGCCCCGGGTCGCGCCGTTTGGAACGATCCGGGGCGCAGCCATTGCTGTTAAATAATTGGCCCGTTGACGTCTACGGAGTTGACGCTAGATCCAACGGGGTGGAGGCCCGGAAGTGGCCGTGATTGGCTGTTGCGTCGGCCAATAGACAGCGCGGAACCTCGAAGCGCACTGACTTGAAACAAACGTTAACGCTTGCTAACAAAGGACATTCAAAAAGTTTAAACCCTAACCAACAACCAATCACGTCTACGTCCGTGCCTACGACCCGTTGGATCTGGCGTCAACCTCACGCCATTGCTCCCCTACTTCCTCGCTGCTCTACCTGGTAGTACAATGTGGTCGCTGAAGTGTAGAGCGCCACCCAGCGGATGACCTCAGAATCAGAATCGTCTTTATTGGCCAAGGACGTTTGCACGTCCAAGGAGTTTGGCTCCGATTTAGTGGTTCTCGATGTACTTACACAGAATAGCAACGCAGTAATCTTCAGTAATATATACAAGGAGGTGAAACCGTCTCTGCGAACTGTAAACAGGAAACAAATAGTGCAAAGAAGTCAAGAGTGCAAGGAGTGCTGAGATAAATAAACGATAAAAAAACGTTACTTTATATACATATATTAAGTAGGTGGATTTTCTTATGTACGGTATACAGGCAGTTCAGATATACAGTAGAAAGTGAATTATATTGCACTTTTATTGTAGACTAAAATAAGTACATATGATTTGTAGGTACAGTGTGGACATTATAGTGTTCTAGGGTTATTGCACAGTGCCACAGTGAGCTACCTGTAATAAGTGTGACCGCGAGGGGATAGAAACTGTTCCTGTGTCTGATGGTTTTGGTGTACAGTATTCTGTGCCATCTACCGGAGGGGAGACGTTGGAACAGGTCGTGTCCAGGGTGTGAGGGGTCTGCAGAGATTTTTCCATGCCCTGACTCTGGAGGCGTACAGGTCCTAGATCAGTGTTTCTCAACCCAGTCCTCAAGGAACCCCTATCCTGCAGATTTTCATTGTAACCCTGCATAGGTAGCTCTGCTTGTACTTACTCAACCGATCATCTCACAGCACTTAATTATGCAAGTTGTGCAACGTCTGACATTCACTGCTGAATTACTACAAACAGGTACCTATTCAGGGTTGCAAAGAAAATCTGCAGGATAGGTGAAAAGAAGCGGCTGGTCACTCCACATGTATCAGAGGAGGCATGTGGTAGTCTGTAGCCCTCCCCGGATTGGCAGAGGGGGTGGGGCAGCGACTGGGATGGCTCGGAAGAGTGGGGTAATTGGCCGGATACAATTGGGGGGGGGGATCTTTGGTGGGCACACACATGTCCTCACAGAAGCTGATGTAAGATGTGACAGTGTCAGTTAGTTCGTCCAGGTCTGTAGATGCAGCCTCAAAATCACTCCAGTCAGTGCAGTCAGAGCAGGCCTGCACTGACTGGCGTGTTTTTCAGGCTGCATCTAAAGAGGCCCCTTATGTCACTGTAATGCATCTTATTAATGGCTTTCCAGACGATTTCAAAGACGCATCTTGATTGTTATACTGCTCATTTCATCTGTATCATACAATGCTTTTAATGTCCAGTTGGCAGGCATAACATGACGCGAATGAGCTCCAGTTCAAAAAAACTCCACTATCTGATAGGCTTTTCACTTTCAACTTTTCTAATATATCTTACAAGTCTGTATGGGTAGGCTTACTTGTGTATTTAGCAGATAGATTCTTAAGAAAATCTATATGATAGCTTGATATTTTACTGTTAAATGTCATATAAGTGCAGTTGCGTGATTCCGTTATTGCCAACATCTGCAAACGCATGGAACGTTTTCTTTTTTGCAAGATATTGTAAACCCGTAGCAATAATAGATATGATGATAATCATGATACAGATCACAAACAGAAACGTCTAAATCAGAGACCAATTGCTGACGTATTGCAGTTATCGGCAGAAGACCCTCACTTCACTGAAATGAGTCCGCAGGTCCTGCTGGGGATTTGTAAAGAGCAGTGTAGTGCTAAGCCTACAACTGGCGGTTGGCCCATGATAGTTTGGGCTTAAAGTGTGCCAGGGGCAGATACATAAGGGCAGAAATTAAATGCTTAGACATGAACAGGAAGTGGTGAATCCTTCCTGTGGATGTAAACTCTGCCAGACCTCCGTTATCAGTTGTCATCCTGTTCTTTGGTGGCAGCAGCAAAATAACAGTCCGCAAGAACCGATGGAGATAACCCTGCTCTGCCTTGTGCTGTGTAAGTATGTGTTCGTGTGAATGTTTTGAGGCAGTTTTGGTTTTTTCTGGAGAAATGAAGCCGAGTGACGTCAGGTTTGGCAATGAGTGGTTAGTAAGAGACGTAGGGCAATTCTGTGACTTAATGATTCTTTATGCTTATATTTATTTTCCCTTTTACTGCAATTGCTTTTCTTTCTTTTTCCTTTTTATTTCACGTTTTTAAAAATTCAGTTTGTGTTTTTTCATTACATAGAACATTGTTATATTTTAAAAAAGAGAGAGAACGTAGGGCATAGGGTTGACATGGTCATGAAAAACCCGTAAAAGTCAGTACATTTCCCTTGAAGACAGAGCACAGATAGACAGAGAGATATCAACAGAGGAAGTGATACAAGCAATTAAATCCATGCAGAGCAACAAAGCACCAGGTCCGGATGGTTTCACAATTGAAATGTATAAAGAATTTGCTACCAAGCTGGCACCAATACTTAACCTGATGTATCAGGAAATTTTTAACCAACAGAAATTGCCCCAAACTATGATGCAGGCAATCATATCAGTGTTACTTAAAAAAGAAAAAGATCCCCTAATGTGTGGCTCCTACCGTCCTGTAAGCTTGTTGAATTGCGACTACAAAATCCTTACAAAAATCTTGGCCACCCGTATTGAAACTGTTGTCCCAACGGTTGTTAACCCTGATCAAACTGGTTTTATACCAGGCAGGCAGTCATTCTATAACATGCGCCGCCTATTTAATGTACTGTACACACCACATTCCGTAGAACAGACAGAAGTAGTGATTTCTTTAGATGCTGAGAAGGCATTTGACCGCATCGAATGGCAATATCTATTTGCTGTTCTAGAAAGGTTTGGCTTTGGTTTCACATTCCTAGCATGGGTTAAAATATTGTATTGCTCACCGACAGCCGCAGTGCGGACAGATAATATTATTTCTGATTATTTTTCACTCCATAGGGGCTGCAGACAGGGCTGCAGCCTCTCTCCTTACCTGTTCGATTTGGCAATTGAGCCACTCGCTATAGCTCTTAGGGCAGAGGATGGCATTAAAGGTATCTCAAGAGGTGGTAAATTGCATAAGGTATCACTTTATGCAGATGACCTGTTGTTATATATATCCAACCCAATAGAATCTATACCAAGACTATTACTTACCCTGGATAACTTTGGTCGCCTGTCAGGTTATAAGATAAATTATTCAAAGAGCTTGCTTTTTCCGATTAACCACACTGATAGAGACTACTCTAGCTTTCCATTCAAACTTGAACATAATGTATTTACATATTTAGGAATCAAAGTCACTCATACAATGGGGAGGTTATATAACCATAACTTTAAAACACTAATAGAACGAACAAAACAAGATTTTAAAAAGTGGTCAACGCTACCAATTTCATTAGCGGGCCGCATTAATATAGTTAAAATGACAGTCTTACCCAGATTTCTCTATCTTTTTCAAATGATTCCCATATTCATACCTAAGACAACTTTTCAACAATTAGATAGATTAATTTCATCATTCATCTGGAACAATTCAAACCCCAGGATGAAGAAAATATACTTGGAGGTCCCTAAGGAGACAGGGGGATTAGGTTTGCCTAACTTTATTTGTTACTACTGGGCTGCGAACATTGTAAAACTTTTACATTGGGCATTTACATATGAGAATCAACAGGGTACAGATTGGGTTCACATGGAACTCTTATCCAATCCTTTACCGATATTCACCTCTCCACTACCACATAATCGTAACATACAAATAACAAACCCGGTGGTTAAAGCTTCACTTAGGATATGGCTCCAGTTTAGGAGGCATTTTGGATTAAAGCATGCTAGCGGTCTTTTTCCAGCAGCAAATAATCAGTTCTTCTTGCCATCTGTGTTAGATAACACATTTCAACTTTGGCATAGAAATGGACTGGTGTTTTTCTGTGATCTATTTAAAGATGGAACATTCGCTTCATTTGAAACACTTACCAAAGACCATAACATACCCAGATCCCATTTTTTTAGATACCTTCAAATCCGTAGTTTTGCCAAGGAAGTGTTTCCCTCATTTCCGTATCTGCCAACCAGGAGCCAATTAGATGTTATTCTAGAGATGGACCCCTTTGGGAAGAGACGGGTCTCTATAATTTACACACTGATACAGGGATTGAAACAGATATCCTGGGACAAAACAAAAACTGCATGGGAGAGAGATTTGGGTGTAGAGCTTTCTGAAGAGGCATGGCGGGACAGCTTAACTCGTATACATACGTCCTCATTGTGTATACGACATGGGTTAATTCAGTTTAAGGTGCTTCACCGTCTTCACTACTCGGGGGACAAGCTTGCCAGAATCTTTCCCACCACAGACCCTAGCTGTCCGAGGTGCAGTCATAGTCCAGCCTCGGTGGGACACATGTTCTGGGCATGCCCCTCCCTCAACAGTTATTGGGGACAGATATTCAATGTATTCTCACATATCTGTAAACAGACCATAACCCCCGATTTTCACACAGCCGTCTTTGGCATACCACCCCCTAACTGTAAGGTCACAACAGAGCAGGATTTGCCTCATTACTAGCACGCAGACTTATCCTATTCAACTGGAAGTCGAATAAAGCGCCATCATTTTTGCAGTGGTTGAGGGAGGTGCTGTCCTTTCTACCTTTAGAAAAGCTCCGATATAAAATATGTAAAACCCGCAAAAACTTTACTTTGACCTGGAGTCCTTTCATAGACTTTATTGAAGGGTTTCCCTTTTATTGAATGTACTTTTTATTTACCTGGTTGTAACGAAAATACTTATAGATATATGTGTACAACTTTATATTTTCTTCAAAAATATGGTTATTATGTGGAATTGGAATAAGAAATCCCTGCGTAGTCCTTTTTTTTTTGAGCCTTGGGGGGGAGGGGGGATTCCTGCATGTTTATTTTTGTTGTTGTTGTTGTTGTTGTTCGTGTGCTTTGTATACCTGTTCCAAAAAAACTTGAAAATTGGAAAATAAAGTTTATAAAAAATTTTAAAAAAGTCAGTACATTTAAAAATACAATTTCCAGGTCCTGGAAAAGTTATGGCAAATTGTAATTTTGTTAGATTTTCCATCGGTCAACGTGTCTGTCAACGCGTCTTCAGATGGACAGGAAGTCAATACGGCTTGTTGCACAAGTTGTTGAGGAGAGTGTCTCTTAAACAGGATTTGAAATGCAGATGGACTTTCACATCATTTGTTGTGTTACAAGGAACTCTAAAAAAAAAAACTTGCCTGTTTTTTTCTGCACTGCTGTAGGTTGGAGGAAGCAATATTTCATTTCATGTACTTCTGCACGTGAAATGAAACGACCCGTAACGTGTTCCTTGTTCCTTATTCCTGTTTTTTTTCTGTCATGGAAATGAAGCTGGAAGTCATGGTAACCGTTGGTGAAAAAGTGTATGGACTCTGAGGGCAACAAGGGTCCCCAAAAGTGAAGTAATGCTCATAGTGTCTATAAATGGTCCCAGTAACAGTAGAAATATTTTTTTGTAATTGATAATTATTTTGTAATAATCATTGGTACAGTCTGTGTATCTTTTTTAGGAATAAAATCAAAAAAGTGCTCTACTCAAGACGTTGAAAGAATAATACTGTAGATGAAAGCCCAGGGCCATCAAAAATACAATGAAATGTTAAATCAAGTTTATAGAAGCAAGAAGAAAATACAGGATATTATAGAATACCAGAGTGGTAGTTATTGTTTTTCCCTCCTCGTAAACTGTTCATGGATTGTAAATGAACAATGACCTTTTATCATTAGTGCTTATAGAGCTGAGACGGTGTGTTCGTTCATGAAGAAGTAGAACCTCTGCGATGTCACGTGAGGTTAAACCAGCTGTTTTATTGGAAAGTAGTCAGCAGCGCCTGCAAACTTACTCAGAAATCAGTGGGGAGCCAGTGTGCATTGGAAACAACAAGTCAAGTGGCTTCCGGTTTGACGAGTCACTGATTTTTGGATTAGCAGGAATAGAGAGATGCAGAAGTCAATACAAGAAGTACAATCATGACTAACTTGTGCCATGTTAGAAGAGGATAATACTACCTCCCATGTAGTAGTAGTACTACTAGTAGCAGCAGCAGTAGCAGTAGTACTAGTTAGCAGCAGCAGCAGCAGTAATAGTAGTGGTAGTAGTAGAAGTAGAAGCAGCAGTAGTAGTAGAAGTAGCAGTAGTAATAGTAGTTGTAGTAGTAGTAGTAGGGGCAGCATGGCTCAGGAGGTAAAGCGGGTTGTCTAGTAATGGGCAGGTCGCTGGTTTGATCCCCAGCTCCTGTGGACAGTGTGTCGAAGTGTCCTTGAGCAAGACACTGAACCCTTAACTGCTCCTGATGAGCAGGTTGGCGCCTTGCATGACAGCCTCCACCATCAGTGTATGAATGTGTGTGTGAATGTGAGGCATACACTGTAAAGCACTTCGGTCGGTAGGCTAGAAAAACACTATATAAAATGCAGTCCATTTACCATTTATTAGTAGTAGTTGTAGTAGTAGTAATATTAGTGGTAGCAGTAGTAGTAATAAGAGTGGTAGTAGAAATAGCAGTAGAAGTAGTAGCAGTGGTAACAGTAGTAATAGTAGTAATAGTAATAGTAGTAGTAGTCATCGTCATTGGCGGTCACTCGAAGCGAGTATGACTGTCCTCTCCGCTGGGTTATCTCTTTGTGGGTCTTCAGATGGCTTACTAATCCGTGATCCATAAACTTTGATGCAGTGTGGACAGGGGAAAGTGGTGGTGGTTCTTGGTGGTGGTTGATCCTTTTTCTCTCTCCTTGCGGTGATGTCACTTTTTCTCCACAGCACAGTGGAGTTCCATTTCATGACGTGCAGCTCCTTCCTCCACGGAATGTAGTCCATTTACAATTTCTTCCAGGAGCACCTATCCAGTGCAATGTGTCCCTAGTTGCTCGATGTGATGGTGACTTTATTCAGACTGGTCTTGGCATTGTCTTTGAAATGTTTCTTTTGCCCACTGGGAGCTCGCTGACCTCCCTTCAGCTGGGAGTACAGGATCTGTTTGGGGAGATGTGTGTTGGACATGCAGATGAAATGGCCTGTCCATTTCATCTGTGCTGCATTATTGTGGTGGTGATACTAGTCATGTTGGCTTCTTCCAGAATGCTGATGTTGGTGCATTTGTCCTTCTAGCTGATCCTCAGGATCTTTCATAAGGATCTTTGGTGATATTGTTCCAGGGCTCTCGGGTGCTTGCTGTAGGTGTTCCATGATTCTGCTCCATACAGCAGGAGAGCAGGAGAACAACAGCTTTTTAGACCAGGTGTTCTGTTTAGGCCTTTAGGACTCAGTCTTCAAAGACTCTTTTCCTGAGTCTGGCATAAGTGCCACTGGCACAACTCAGGTGATGGTTGACCTCAGAGTCGATGTCAGCTTTTGAGGACAGCAGGCTGCTGAGGTAGTTGAAGTGATCAACGTTTTCAATAATTTTGTTGTCCACATTTATGGTGGGCTGGGTAGATGGCTGGTTGGGTGGAGGTTGATATAGGAGCTGGGTCTTCTTGATGTTTAATGCTAGACCCACAGCTCTGTATGCCTTGGCAAAAACATTGAGGATGTCCTGGAGGTCTTCTGCGGAGAGTGCTGTGATGATGATGTCTGCTTACTGAAGCTCCATGATGGTGGTGTTGCTGACTTTGCTCTTGGCCTTGAATCTGTTAAGGTTGAAGAGCCTGCTGTTAGTTCTGTATAGGATTGAGATACCCCATGGCAGATCTTTGCCAATGAGGTGGAGCATGGCAGCAATAAAGATGGCAAACAGGGTGGGTGCGATGATGCATCCCTGTTTGAACCCTGTTTCCACAGTGAAGTGCTCTGATTCAGAGCTGCTGCTGCTGAGTACTCTAACTGGCATACCGTAATGTAGAAGCCTCAATATTCTGATGTATTTGTTAGGGCAGTCTTATCTTGATAGTATGTGCCACAGAGCCTGGTGGTCTACTGAGTCAAAGGTCTATGAAAGCCATGTACAAAGGCTGCCGTTTTTCACGGCATTTTTCCTGGAGTTTGCATGCTATAAATATCATGTCTGCTGTACCTCTGGATGGGCAGAAGCCACACTGAGATTCTGGGAATACTTCCTCAGCCAGTGGTAACAGTTGGTTTGTGAGGACTCGAGTGAGGACTTTTGCCTGTTGTTGACAGAAGTGAGATGCTTCTGTGTTTTCCACATTCCGCCTTGTCCCCTTTCTTGAATATGGCCATTATTAAAGCATCCCTGAGCTCTGAGGGAAGTTCTTGTTTTTCACAGACCTTGAGGAGGAGGGCATGGATGTGATAAAGGAGCTCTGGTCCACCTTCATTTAAGATCTCAGCTGGGATCCTATCTGGATTGGTGGGCTTGTTGTTCTTAAGACTTCTGATGGCATCTTGAATCTCTGTCATGGTGGGAGGTTCCCCAGTGTCTTCTCTGATGGGACTCTGGGAATGTGGCTGGCAATGTCTGGTTCAGCTGTGCTGTTGTGGTTGAGGAGTTCCTGGAAATGCTCCTTCCATCAGGTATTAATGGACTTGTTGTCCTTCAGCAGGTCCTGCCCGTACTTTGAGCGCAGGGGGTTTAAGCCGTGATTGCTTGGGCCATAGACGGCCTTAGGAGTGCTGAAAAAGCCCCTGGTGTCACCCAAGTCTGCCAGTCACTGGATTTCCAGAGCCTTTTCTGTCCACCAAGAGTTCTTAAGCTCCCTCACCCATCTCTGGATGTCCGCCTTGGCTCTGGAGTGAGCCACTCTTTTAGCCTTGCAGGTTACATCATTTTCCCAGGTATGAAAGGCTTTCGTTTTTTGGAGATGAGCTGTTCTATCTCTATGTCATTCTCATCAAACAAGTCCTGGTGTTTTCTGGACTTGTACACAAGGGTGGTTTTGCAGGTGTCGAGGATGGTGGATTTGAGCAAGTCCCAGTGCTTCTCAATGTCATCAGGATACTCCTGTTGGAGGGCTTCCCCAAGACATGCCTGAAGTCGTTGCTGGGTGGCAGTTTCATTCAGGCATTCAAGGTTCAGTCTTGGTCAGATCTGCTTCTTCTGAACCCTCCTCTTCCTCTTGAGTTTGATGGACATCGTGGAGCAGATGAGGCGATGATCTGTCCAGCAGTCATCCGCATCAATCATGGCCCTCGTGATGTTCACGTCACGGCGGTCCCTGGTTCATACAATGACATGGTCAAGGAGATGCCACTGTTTGAAGTGAAACGTCTCCAGGATGCCTTAAATTTATTTTTCTGGCGAAACAGAGTGTTCGTTATGGTGAGGTCGTACTGAGAACATTTGCTAAGAAGCAGAACTCCGTTGGAGTTGATGCTCCCAATGCCTTCCTTTCCTACAGTGCCCTTCCAGAGGTGTTGATCCTGGCCAACCCTGTTGTTGAAGTTTCCTTGGAGAATAATCTTATCCTTCTTGGGGATTCTTGACAGTGTGTAATCTAAGCAGGCATAGAAGGTCTCTTTTACTTCCTCTTCAGTGTCTAAAGCAGGGGCATAGGCACTCAAAATTGTTGCCATCTGGTTATTGGCAAGCACCAGACAGATGGTCATGAGACACTGACTGATTCTCACAGGAAGTTCAGACAGGTGGCTGATGATCAGGTTCCTGATGTCTAATCCAACACCATGGATCCTGGGCTCATCAGCAGCTTTTCCTTTCCAGAAGATAGTGTAGCCAACCTCCTCCTCCTTCAGTTGTCCTTTGTCTGCCCGTTGGGTCTCAGAAAGGGCAGCTATGTCAATCCGGCATCTCTTTGTTTCTCTAGCGATGATCGCAGTCCTCTCCGGTCTGTCACTGGTTGCACTATAATCAGTATGCACACATTCTAGGCTCCAAAGTTCATGTTTTTGTGTTTCTGACCGCATGTAGTGACCCCTCTGGTCATAGTAATCCAATCAGAAGGTTTGAGGCAGGCTGTTTTTAGGGCCATTTTCTAGCCCCTTCCCCAGGTGGGGTGAGCAGGGTGGATCCTAAAGACGGCTGCTCAGTCGTGAGTGCAGCTACACAGGGGCTCTTTCTACCTCGTTCCAAGAGCCCAGCGACTGAATCTAGCACACACCGCCTGATGTGCTGGCTCATGACTAGGAGCTTCTGGATCTCACAATCCTTCCCCCATCGCCACTTGCTGGTCACCATATGACTTAATCCGGGATGTTAGGGTGGATTCCCTTTATGGAGGACGCCTGTGCGTGACTTAACATGGGGAGACTGGTGCATAGATAGCCAGCACAGTCCTTGACAGATCTGGGTCAGGATCCAGTGGCATGGAGTCCAAGATGACTGGGAGCCCATCTCTGCTGCAGCCTTCATCCGCCTTCCCAGCCGTTGTGATGCTTTCGTAAAGTCAGCCATCATCTCTGACCGTTGAGGTCTTGGTTGGATTGCTCTTTGTCAGGGACCTCCCCCTTGACCTCACCATGGGTGACCCTACCAGGAGCATAGCTCCAGATGGCATTGCTCTTGGGATCCACGCAAGCTTCTCCACCACGACAAGGTGACAAACCACAGAGAAGGTTAGTAGTAGTAGCATTAGTAGTAGTGGTAGTAGTAGCATTAGTAGTGGTATGATACCAGTATGAAGAAAATACTGAAACATTTTGTCTCCTTTTCTGTGTAGTGCAGACTTTGTTGTTCATCCTTAGAGGACATGCTGCAGGTAACACCACATTTAAGTGTTTTTTTTCCCCGTTCGCCATCATACATACAGCATACAAAAGCACACATCCCTATATGAACACGACAAGTAAGACAACAACAAAAAACCCTGGGCCTTCAGAAACTTTTAAGAAAGAATATTTATACATCTAATAAACCCGCCATGGTTTTTCTTGTGTTCACACCAAACCCGGAGCAGTTTTTTTTCTTTTTTTGCGCGCGATGAGATTACACATAAAGTCACTGCAAAGACGCGAATAGAAAACATCTCCCCACCCCTCCCCAATTGTACTTGGCCCATTACCCTACTCTTCACATCCGGCTTCCCACCCGCACACACACGGCCAATTGTGTCTGTAGAGACGCCCGACCAAGCCGGAAGTAACACGGGGATTCGAACCACCGGACCCCGTGTTGCCAGGCAACGGAATAGACCGCTACGCTACCCGGGCGCGGGGGTTGAAAATAATCAACTAGACGCAGTGTTTCTCAACCGGGGGTCCGCGGACCCCTAGTGGTCCGTGGTGTAATTGCAAGGGGTCCGTGAAAATAAAATATCTTTAAAAAAAATATCCTATGACATTTATAGAAATAGGATTATTTTACTCAAGTGTGACTGAGACCTTTATCTACCTAAACTATAAAGGGTAACAGGACTTTTTTCTCTAATTACATCTGTTTCACAAGTGTAATTTATTGTATTTTAATAAGAGATCTCGCTCCCGTTTGCATTGTTAAAAGTTACTGCATAAGAATTCTGTTTTGTTACATATATCTGAAAGTTACTGAATACATATTCTGTTTTGTTACATATATCTGAAAGTTACTGCATAAGAATTCTGTTTTGTTAACTATATCTAAGTTACAACTGAAAGCTCTTATCTTTGCCCCAAAGAGTGAATAAATGCTATAATGCAATTTAAAATGCAGTTTCTACTGTTTCTATCAAATCGCAACCCCCCTCCCCCAAGATCAGGTGGAGGGGTCCTCAGGGTAGATCAAAAATACGCAGGGGGTCCAGGACCCCAAAAAGGTCGAGAACCACTGATTACTAGAGGGAGAAATTCGCGTGACGCTGTGTTGCGAAAGCCTATCAGCGTTGAGATTCTCCTGACGTCACGGACGTCCTGGCGTCCCGTTGAGTCAGGAGACGGAGGCCGAGCTGATCGTCGCGGGTTCGCGCACTCGATCCTGCGGCCAAACTCGCGCGAGCAACGCGAATGAAGACAAATGATCCCGCGATCAAACTCGCGCACGCAAAGCGAGGCGAAAATTGTTCTTTTACCCCCCCCCCCTTCTCTTTCTTTAGATCAGCATCTGGCAGCCTCCATACGAGTTATTCCCAGCAGCCGTCAGCTCTTCATGCTTGACAATGTGCAGATGAGCTGTGAGGCGGACTGGAACAGGACCGGATGGACAGTACTGAGGAACACCAGCGTGAAACAACTGCAGAGATGCAACGTGGACTGGGGATCGCTGGAAAACAACATCTGCTCCATCAGCGCCGCCTACCCATGGAACAGCGGAGCGTACTGGTGCCAGTCCGACTCGGGGGACAGGAGCAGCGTGGTCCATTTGATCGTCCACGGTAGCAATTTTATCCTCACCAGGGCACCCCTCCGCATGCTGGGAAGACCTGGAAATGTATAGGCTTGTTATCCCGTCATGGGAAAATGATCAAATTTATCAAATGTCCTGGAAATGTGATTGAGGTCATTGAAAATAGAAAAGTTGGATTATGAAATCTTGTCCTTACCCACTGAGCTTAAATATAGTTTAGCAATTTTTAGCCGAGATCACATATTTCTATCCATGCGTTGATGTATGCATTTTTGTTAAGATGGGACATCAGTGTGTGAAGTCTGCATTTCATGAGTGTTGAGACTTCCGTTGACGGTTAATACTGAATAATATGGCCTTCTAGCAGTAACGCCTGACATGGATATCCAAGATAAAGTCATGGAAAGTGTCTTGGAAAAGTCCGGGAAGATGATTTCCTGAAAAGATCTGGGAACCCTGCCTCATCTCCAGTGTCCCACAATGCAAACGGCCATATCTGAGCCCATATTTCTTCTGAGTGATGGGATTTCTTGAAATAATGTTTTTCAGATTTTTTTTAGTATCATTCACTTTTTTGTTGTTGTACTTTGTACTTTGTTGTTTTTGGGGGGCACAGTTGCCCAGTGGTCAGCACTGTTGCCTCACAGCAAGAAGCCCCTAGGTTCGAACCCCAGGCCGTCCCAGGTCCTTTCTGTGTGGAGTTCGCATGTTCTCCCCGTGTCTGCGTGGGTTTCCTCCCACCATCAAAAAGACATGCATGTTAGGGTTAATACTCCTGTCTGTGCCCCTGAGCAAGGCAATGGAAAGAAGAGCTGGAGTTGGTCCCCGGGCGCTGCCCACTGCTCCTATACAATAGGATGGGTTACATGCAGAGAGTAAATTCCGTTGTGACTGTACAATGACAAAAATAAAGTGGCTTTCTTCTTCTTCCTTCGTTGTTCAGACGGTCCTGTGATCCTGGAGAGTCCCGTCCTTCCTGTGATGGAGGGAGACGATGTGGCTCTGCGCTGTAGAACCAAGACGCCTCGTTCCAATCTCTCAGCTGATTTCTATAAAGATGACATTCTCATCAGGACAGAGTCTACAGGACAGATGACCATCCACCATGTCTCCAAGACTAATGAAGGTCTCTACAAGTGTCAAGTCCCTAACGTGGGAGAGTCACCCGGCAGCCGGATGACTGTGAGAGGTGCTTTTATGACGTCTTCAAACTACCAAAAAGTAAAATGTATATTAATCATGCAATCTTTTCACAATAAAATGGTAAAAAATGGTACATGGGCTACATTTATGTAGCATTTTTCTAGTCTAACAACCTCTCAAAGTGCTTTACAGTGTACGCCTCACATCCACCCATTCACACACACATTCATACACTGATGGTGGAGGCTGCCATGCAAGGTGCCAACCTGCTCATCAGGAGCAGTTAGGGCAGGGTGGGCAGTCTTATCCAGAAAGGGCCAGTGCGGGTGAAGGTTTGTGTTCCAACCAAGCAGTTACACAGCTGATCCCACTAATCAACCAGTAGGGTCTTTGCTGAGGAACTTGATTAGGAGACACCGGTGTGTCTGGGAACGTTCTCATTCATCCAGGTCATGGTTATCCAAAGGAGTTGAATCACGCTCTCTGGAGGAGCCGGGGGTCGAACCAGCAACCTCCCGATTACTAGACGACCCGCTCTACCTCCTGAGCCATGCCGCTTCACAAAGTTGTATAAACTTGGAAGTTGAAAGTTGTATTAGTCTTAACCTTTACACATCCAGCGGCGGTTTACAGAGCACCGGGGTGTTTTCAGCACCAGGCGACACATTCAGATAAAGTCTTGATGCTGCTCAATAATCCAGGTGAGTAACCCAAAGAAGGTTGAATCAGTTGATCTGGACACAACGTTTATTGACAGATACGTTTCATCACTCATCTAAGTGACCTCTTCAGTCTAAACTGACTGCAGGTACCCCCCCCCTTATCAACAATACAGTACAATACAGTGCCTTACGACCGAAACCAACGACCAGTTTCTTATGGTGTGACCATTGACCACGTGTACTATTCACCAAGTATTAGGGATTGTTGCAATCACAGCATTGTAAAATGGCGACAGATGTGTAACGACCAAAACCAACGACCAGTTTCATGATCAAATATAGGCGTGCCCATTAACTTGGGGGGTACCTGAATTACTGAGCACGCATCACGACATTTTGACTCATTTCTGCGAGGGTTGCCATACACTTGTGCGTGAGTACGAGCAGACGGCGCGCGTAAAACGACAGACTACAGGAACCACCCGAGAGTCAACCTCGGGTGCAGACGGAGCGGGATTACGCCCAAGAGCCTGCAAAGGAAGTCTTCGGTCAAGGGCCACCGAGCCAACCAGATCCCGCAGAAGGCTCGGAGCCAGCTGCTGAAGGAACGGGTGAGACGAACCAGTTTTACTGTCGACGCTTTGAAGGCCAAACAGGAGCAGCTCCAACGGAGACTCACGTCGCGCCTAGATGAGACCACTTTCCAACGGCGTGATTGAGATCGGGGATAAGGCTCGTCTAGCTCGAAAACCAGGCAGCAAAAGAAGTTCCACCTGCTTGCTGCCTGCAACAAGTGGGTGAGGAATCTGTCCGACAGACATCTCACCCGGGCGGAGACTGGCGTCCTTGCTGAGGGGCCGGGTCTTGCCGTCACGCCCAGGGAAACCCCTCTAGTGGAACTGCTCACACAGCCACGGCATGAGAACATCATGGCGGAACCGGAAGTGGAGCCACGGCGGGCGAACGTTTCAGCCTGCCTCAGCGACGCGAAGGCGCCACGCCGTCCAACGCCGGTAGAGACGAGAGGAAAGCTCTCACGAATCTCAGTAAGGACAAGAGCATCCTCATCCTTACGGCGGACAGAGGCAGATGAAACCAGACAGACTATGATGAGCAATGTATGACGTTACTTAGCGACCTAAATACTTATGAGCCCCTGAAACGAGATCCAGGCAGTGGTTACAAGAAAAGGGTGATAACTTATCGGAAGCTGTTAGAACAGGACAATGCTGCTGACAGCAGTTTGCACCACAGATTATACCCAGGGGAAGCTACACCTAGTCTGTGTGGTTTATCTTAGATACATAAACAGGATGTGCCACTATGACATATTGTTTGTATGATTAACTCAGTGATGTACAACATCTTGAAGTTTCATGCATCTATTCTGAACCCGTTGGTAGGCAGTAATGACCATCACATTCAGAACACTATGGATTTTGTGGATAAGGTGAGGGGCATCATTGTGGAGGAGAATGATCTCTTATGATAAGACTCTCTTCACGTGCGTTCCTGTTGATGAAGCAGTGGAGGTGGTCCGTATGAAATTACAAAACAACCCCACCCTTAGCAATAGGATCACCCTTAACACTGACCAAGTGTGTCTGCTCCTGAAACTGTGTCTCCAGTCCACGTACTTCACATACAGGGGGAAGTACTATAGGCAGAGGCTTGGGTGTGCTATGGGTTCTTCAGTCTCACCTGTAGTAGCCAACTTGTTTAAGAAGGAAGTGGAAAAAAGCTTTGATGTCCTATCCAGGGACACCACCTAGCCATTGCGTCAGATTTGTGGACGACACCTGGGTTAAAATTAAATCTCAGGATGTAGCACATTTCACCGAACACATGAAGTCTGTGGACACCATATCAAGTTCACCAGGGAGGATGAGGAACATGACAGTTTAGAATTCTTACCCTGAAATTGCAGTTGGTGATGAGGGACATCTGATTGTTGATGTTTACTGTAAACCAACACATACTGATCAGTACTTAAGTTTGACTCTCATCATCCACTGGAGCACAAAACTAGGAGTCATCAGGACGCTGGACCACCGAGCTGACAACGTCCCAACCGACACAGCGGCTGGGGAAGGGGAGAAATCCCGCATTAAACAGGCCCTGGCTAAGTGTGGTTATCCTAACTGACCGTTTGCCAAAGCCAGGAAGACGCCCAAACAAGCCGCACAAGCCAAACGAAGAGTGGAGAAGGACAACAGCTGCCTAACCCTAAACCAGTGGTGATTCCGTATGTGGCGAGAGTGTCGGAAAAGCTGAGACGGTGTTACACCACGTCTCAGTTGCTTTCAAACCCCAAAACACGCTGCGCCAGAAATTGGTCCACCCCAAGGATCAGGGTCCCCCAGCACAAACAGAGCAATATGGTGTACGCTGTTAAGTGCCAGGTGGGTTGCTGTGACTTGTACATTGGGGAAAATAAACAGACGCTGGCCAAGAGGATGACACAACACAGGAGAGCTAACACGTCAGACCAGGACTCCACAGTCTACACCAGCGTTTCCCAACCCAGTCCTCAAGGAACGCCTATCCTGCAGATTTTCATTGTAACCCTGCATAGGTAGCCCTGCTTGTACTTACTCAACCAATCATCTCACAGCACTTAATTATGCAAGGTGTGCAACAGCTGACATAATTCATTGCTGATTGGTTGAATAACTACAAACAGGTACCTATTCAGGGTTGCAAAGAAAATGTGCCGGATAGGGGGTCCTGGAGGACTGGGTTAGGAAACACTGGTCTACACCATCTACACTCTTTCAGGGATGAAGATGTGCACATCCTTGATAGGGAGGAACGATGGTCTGAATGGGGAGTCAAAGAGCCCATCCATGTGAAGAGGGAACAACCATCTCCGAACCGAGGGGGGCTAAGAGTACATCTGTCGCCATCTCGCAATGCTGCGATTGCAACAATCCCGAAACCTCTGTGAATAGCACACATGATCAATGGTGACACCCATATTTGCATTTGAAACTGGTTGTTGGTTTCGGTAGTTAGGCACTGTATTGTACTCTATTGTTTATAAGGGTGGGGACACCTGCAGTCAGTTTAGACTGAAGAGGTCACTTAGTTGAGTGATGAAACGTATCTGTCAATAAATGTCGTGTCCAGATGAACTGATTCAACCTTCCTTGATTCAGATAATGCCACTCATTCACAGCAGGGGGGTAGACCAGTACAACCATAGTCTTCTACTGATGGTCACTGGGAGCTGTCCCGCAGACCATTTGCTTTGTTTTTGTTTAGCGTACTAGCTAGAGCTAGCACGCTAACTAGCTAACATTTCACAATATCATGTAAATGTATCACAAACACAAAATAGATCCCAGATATAAGCAGCAAATCTGCTATTGACCTCTACACTTCAGACAACAGGAAATAAAATCTGATGTAAACTGACTGAACTAAAACAGTCGTTCTTGGTTTAAATGAGAAGATGGCGTTCGGAATCTGAAAGATGACGGCACATTTCCACTTTTTGGTTTAATTTACTAATGCTCAATATAAAGCTTCCATGAGGTGGGGTAATTTGTATCAAGAGAGGCATTACTGGTGTGATTTTTCTATTTTGCCCTTGAGGATTTTTTTCTTTTATATTAAGAGTTTCAATTTGACGTTTGTAATTTCTAATGGGCTATAGTATTTTTTTGGGCTTTATACCAACAGACAGAGACTTCTCTCCGGACTCAACCACACCCCTGAATTTCTCCTTGACCACGCCCTCAGCCCCACCCATGTCTGAAGCTCCCTCCCTGTCTGCCTCCAGACTGATGTATCATCTGGTGGTGGCAGCTCCTTACCTGCTGTCAACCATCACGCTGGGCCTCATCTACCTAGCCAGAGCCAGAGGTAACTACAGTCTGTTATGACTATGGGTTCATAAGTACACACATACACACATAAATACGTACATGCATACTTACATCCATACACACACACACCATATACACACATACATATATACATATATATGTATATATACGAACATCTACAACTCCTACTACTTTAAACTGCCCCCTATTGGGGGGGCGCCACAGCAGATCATCCGTTTCCATCTCTTCCTGTCCTCTGCATCTTCCTCGGTCACACCAGCCACCTGCATGTCCTCCCTCACCACATCCATAAACCTCCTCTTTGGCCTTCCTCTTCTCCTCTTCCCTGGCAGCTCCATATTCAGCATCCTTCTCCCAGTATACCCAGCATCTCTCCTCCACACATGTCCACACCATCTCAATCTTGCCTCTCTTGCTTTGTCTCCAAACCGTCCAACCTGAGCTGTCCCTCTAATATACTCCTTCCTAATCCTGTCCTTCTTCATCACTTCCAATGAAAATCTTATCATCTTCATCTCTGCCACCTCCACCTCCACCTCCTGTCTTTTCATCAGCGCCACTGTCTCCAAACCATACAACATAGCTGGTCTCACTACCATCTTGTAAACCTTCCCTTTAACTCTTGCTGATACCCTTCTGTCACAAATCATTCCTGACACTCTTCTCCACCCACTCCACCCTGCCTGCACTCTCTTCTTCACCTCTCTCCTGCACGCCCCGTGTCTTTGGACAGTTGACCCCAAGTATTTAAACTCATATGCCTTCGTCACCTCCACTCCTTGCATCCTCACCATTCCACTGTCCTCCCTCTCATTCACGCATATGTATTCCATCTTGCTCCTACTGACTTTCATTCCTCTTCTCTCCAGTGCATACCTCCACCTCTCCAGGCTCTCCTCCACCTGCACCCTACTCTCACGACAGATTACAATGTCATCCACAAACACCATCATCCACGGAGACTCCTGCCTGATCTTGTCCGTCAACCTGTCCATCACCACTGCAAACAAGAAAGGGCTCAGAGCCGATCCTTGATGTAGTCCCACCTCCACCTTGAACCCATCTGTCATTCCAACCACACACCTCACCACTGTCACACTGCCCTCATACATATCCTGCACCACTCCTACATACTTCCCTGCAACTCCCGACTCCCTCATACAATACCACACCTCCTCTCTCAGCTCCCTGTCATAGGCTTTCTCTAAATCCACAAAGAGACAATGTAACTCCTTCTGGCCTCCTCTATGGTTCTCCATCAACATTCTCAAAGCAAACATCACATCCGTGGTGCTCTTTCATGGCATGAAACCATACTGCTGCTCGCTGATCATCACCTCTCCTCTTAACCTAGCTTCTATTACTCTTTCCCAAATCTTCATGCTGTGGCTGATCAACTTTATACCTCTGTAGTTACTACAGTTCTGCACATCACCCTTGTTCTTGAAGATCGGTACCAGTATGCATCTTCTCCACTCCTCAGGCATCCTCTCACTTTCCAAAATTGTGTCAAACAATCTAGTTAAAAACCCCACTGCCATCTCTCCTAAACACCTCCATGCCTCCACAGGTATGTCATCAGGACCAACTGCCGTTCCACTCTCATCCTCTTCATAGCTGCCCTCACTTCCTCCTTGCTAATCCACCGCACTTCCTGATTCACTATCCCCACATTATCCAACCTTCTCTCTCATTTTCTTCATTCATCAGCCCCTCAAAGTACTCCTTCCACCTTCTCAACACACTCTCCTTGCTTGTCAGCACATCTCCATCTCTATCCTTCATTGCCCTGACCTGCTGCACATCCTTCACAGATTGGTCCCTCTCATACAACTCACCATATGCCTTTTCCTTTGCCTTCGCCACCTCTCTCTTCATGCTGCATCTCATTGTACTGCTGTCTACTTTCTTCATCTCTCTATCCCACTTCTTCTTTGTCAACCACTTCCTCTGTGTACTTTGCTGTACTTCCTCATTCCACCACCAAGTCTCCTTGTCTTCCTTCCTCTGTCCTGATGAGACACCAAGTACCTTCCTAGCTGTCTTCCTCACTATTTCTGCAGTGGTTGCCCAGCCATCCGGCAACTCTTCACTACCACCCAGTGCCTGTCTTAACTCCTGCCTGAACTCCACACAACAGCCTTCCTTCTTCAACTTCCACCATTTGATTCTTGACTCTGCCTTCACTCTCTTCCTCTTCTTGGTCTCTAAAGTCATCCTACAGACCACCATCCGATGCTGCCTAGCTACGTTCTCCCCTGTCACCACCTTGCAGTCTCCAATCCCTTTTAGATGGCGCCTCCTACATAATATATAGTCCACCTGTGTGCACTTTCCTCCACTCTTGTACGTCACCCTGTGTTCCTCCCTCTTCTTGAAATATGTATTCACCACAGCCATTTCCATCCTTTTCACAAAATCCACCACCATCTGTCCTTCCACATTCCTCTCCTTGACACCATACCTGCCCATCACTTCCTCATCACCTCTGTTCCCTTCACCAACATGCCCATTGAAGTCCGCTCCAATCACCACCCTCTCCTCCTTTGGCTACCCTCTCCACCACGTCATCCAACTCACTCCAGAATTCTCTTTCACTTCCATCTCACACCCAACTTGCGGGACTTATGCACTGATAACATTCAGCAATACACCTTCGATTTCCAGCTTCATACTCATCACTCTGTCTGACCCTCTCTTCACCTCCAGCACACTCTTGACATACTCTTCCTTCAGAATTACCCCTACCCCATTTCTCCTCCCATTTACACCATGGTAGAAGAGTTTGAACCCATATTCTGTCCTCACAATTGTGTCTGAGCAAGGTTAGACAGATAGCTAACAAAAAGAATCCTCAATAAACAACAGAGTGGGGCTTTACTGGTTTCAACATTGTAAAACTGAAAATACAAACAAAGGGGTACAGATTACTAAACACATTCAGCTTACATGAAATAGCCTTTTAGCATGAGAACATGTGAATGAGAACATTCACAGACATGAAATATAACATGTCACAATTAACAATAACCTTCATTTCTTTAGCGTTATCCAGATATAGACAGCCAGACAATAAACTAGCATGAGAACTTAGCAAACATGAGAACATATGTCAGTTAGCCAGATGCTAGCTAGGGAGCTGTCAGCTTGAATGAGCTTCTGAGTTAGCTAAAATAGGTTAGCTAGCAACGTCAAGACATCAAGAAACGTCTTCTAGTAATACGCAACTTGACTTACAAAATTGCGTTTCGGAACTAACATGTAAGTGCTGATACTCACAGACATATCTACTCCAGGGTTCAAACGAAGAAAAACAGACCGCATGTCACACACACTGCTTGCTGCTTCACAACGAGCCAAACGGACGATGAACAAAATGGACTCTCAGCTGGTGAAACTAACAGTACCTAAAACAACCACTAGAGGGCAGCACACCTAACGTCATAGCAAAACATGGGCAGCTCTGTTGTCTTAAGAGAGCAGGAGGGACTCTTGTTCTAAGTAGAGTTTTTGTGTGTGCATTTCTCACCTGGAAGAGAATCCAGTTAATAAACATCAGAGCAGGTATTCAGTACAGTAATGTAACACCTAGCTGGGCTCAGAACAACCCACCTCTGATACTCCTGGCCTTACTCCCCTTCCACCTGGTCTCTTGCACACACCGTACACCTACCTTCCTTCTCTCCATCATGTCAGCCAGCTCTCTCCCTCTACCAGTCATAGTGCCAACATTCAAAGTTCTGACTCTCACCTCCGCACTCCTGCCCTTCCTCCTCTCCCGCTGCCTCTGGACGTGCCTTCCCCCTCTCCTTCTCCTTCGCCCAACAGTAGCACAGTTTCCACCGGCACCCTGCTGGTTAACAGTACCGGTGGCGGTTGTTGGTAACCCGGGCCTCAACCGATCCGGTATGTAAATCTGATTTATGATCCGCATATTTGATTTGGCCAAGGTTTTACACCGGATGCCCTTCCTGACGCAACCCTCCCCGTTTATCTGGGCTTGGGACCGGCACTAAGAATGCGCTGGCTTGTGCATCCTCGGTGGCTGGTTTGCATACATACATATGGGCACGGAATTATTGTCAGCAGTATAGAATATTTGATTGTATGCATGTATGTGTACATATATACATACATTCATACATATATAATCACATATTCCATACTGATTCTGAATTTACTTTTGTGTTTCAGCTTCTGCGACTGATAAAGAGGCGGGAGTCCATAGTGTCGCATTTGATGTCATCATGGAGGTGGAGTAATTCTCAAAACCACAGCTTGGAAGACACAAACCCACACACACCCACCCACACAGTGTGTGAATCAGAGCTGGATTTACACATTTAGTTTATCAAAAAAAAAAAAAAACCCAGCAAGCCTCCTTATCTTTCTAACCTCGAGTCTATACCACAAGCGTATCAGACGGGACTTTGACCCGCACGCCACATCCAACAGATACGTCCTGATTTTAATCTATGCCGCTGTCTGCACCGGCTCCATGCAGGTTCGCATGGGTGTAACCGCAAGCTGAAGCGTTTATTTACGCTTCAGGTCTATTTTCCCGACAATACGGGCGTAAACACCAGGTTGATGCCCCGTAAAACGACAATGAATTAATACATTTAATTACGTATTGCAACCTAGGCTATTTGTTATTTTGAACTTAACGGGTTAACTGCAATTTACTATATATTTTGGGGTTTTATCATTATTTCATCATATTTCATTTCATTTCATTATTATTTATTGGGCTCATGGTAATGCACTGCTCCATAGAGAAACGAGCAAATCTTGATCAAACACAACTCAATTTACACATCCCATGATGGAAAAGGAGCAGGGAGAAGAAAACCCTATTTTGTCTGCCCCTTACTCAAACATAAGTACCCAACAGAATAGATGGTCTGTCAGTCTGTTACTCAATACATGACATGACATGACATGACATGACATGACATGACATGACATGACATTACAGTCATTTAGCTGACGCTTTTATCCAAGGCGACTTATAATAAGTGCATCATTTAAGGTAGGAGATCAGGAGAACTACTAGTCATCAGACGTCATAAGTGCATCTTCTCTCTAAACAAGCATCTAAGAGAAAAACCAGTGCTAAAGTAAAAGCGCAAGAAAGAGATTTGTTTTAAATGACTGAATACAATAAGTGACTAAGAACTAGTAACAGGGTATGTCTGTGAATGTTCTCATTCATCCAGGTCATGGATATCCAAAGGATTTGAATCAAGTGCAACTGGACTTGGTATATATCCGTGAAGACGTTTCGCCTCTCATCCAAGAGGCTTCCTCAGTTCGTGCCTTTCTGACTAGACCAAGCTAGTCTGCCTGGCTGCTGATGAAACTCAGATATTTATCCTCTTTGGAGTCGTTATCAGAGCTAATGATGTCCATGGCTCTTTGTGTTCCGATGTTTACCAACGGCCGTCGTTATCAGAGGTATTGATATGCGTGGCTCTTTGTGATCCTATGTTAAGCAGCGACGGTCGTTGGGGGTGTACGTTTCCTCCTTCGAGGACGGCAACGTACACATTTTGGACAGGGAAGATAGATGGTTTGAAAGAGGGGTGAAGAAAGCCATCTATGCGAAACTGGAAAAACCATCCCTCAACAGAGGAGGTCTGCGACACCACCTATCTCCCACTTACAATGCCGTCCTTTCACCTCTACCCAGGAGACTCAAGAAGCCCAGCCTCCAAGAACAACAGTCGGTCACTAACGCCTCCAACGACTCTCATGACCACTGAATGGAGCACTAACGAAGTCGAAACTAACACCCCCAACGACCGTCGCTGCTTAACATTGGATCACAAAGAGCCATGGACATCATTAGCTCTGACAACGACTCCAAAGAGGATAAATATCTGAGTCTCATCACCAGCCAGTCAGACTAGCTTGGTCTAGTCAGAAAGGCACGAACTTATGAAGCTTCTTGGATGAGAGGCAAAACGTCTTCACGGATATACGTATGCCAAGTCCAGTTGCACTCGATTCAATTCCTTTGGATAAGTAACAGGGTAGTAGTTCTTAAAGAGGTGAGTTTTCAACCTGCGCTGAAAGATGGGCAGTGACTCCGCTGTCCTGACATCAGTGGGGAGTTCACTCCACCACTGTGGGACCAGGACAGAACAGAGCCGGGACCGGGTCGATCGGCAGCAGGGGCCATGAGCGACGGGGCAACCAGGTGTCCCGAGGCAGCAGAGTGAAGTGGTGGAGCGGGGGTGTAGGGCTTGACCATGGCCTGGAGATAGGAAGGAGCTGTTCCAAGCACCAGAGTCTTAAACTGGATGCGAGCAGCTCCTGGGAGCCAGTGTAGGGACATGAGAAGGGGAGTTGTGTGGGAGAACTTAGGGTGGTTGACCACCAGACGAGCTGCAGCTTTCTGAACAAGCTCCAGAGGTCTGATGGCCGACGCCGGGGCACCAGCAAGTAGGGAGTTGCCGTAGTCCAGCAGGGAGATGACCAGAGCCTGGATGAGCACCTGTGCCATCTCGTCGGTGAGGAATGGGCGAAACCTCCTGATGTTATAGAGGAGAAATCTGCAGGAGCGACCAACCGATGCAACGTTTGCAGCAAATGACAGTTGGTCGTCCAGGATCACACCCAGATTCCTCACAGTTGACAACTAATACTGACAGCAACATGAGAAATGAAAAAGAACCACAAAAACCCATACACAATAATTCACCATCAACTGAAAACCCATGACCTGACGACCCCATATTGTCTCATTATTCTTTCCTTATACGTTTTCTTGAACTGCAAGATATTTATGCAGCCCTTTACATCGTTCTCTAAAGAATTCAACAGTTTGACGCCACATAACGAAATACACATCTGCTCTAAAGTACTACGTGCATACTGATGTTTAAAATTACATTTCCTTCCTGCTGAACTAAAAACAAATAATTTTTGTACATCTGGTAATACTCTGCTTTTTGCCCTGTATATAACTAACAATGTCTTTAGCTCAACGAAATCTTTAAGGTTGATTAATCCTGACTTAATAAACAGTCCACTGGTGTGTTCTCTTGGGTCCACGTTCTGAATAATTCTTACTGCTCTTTTCTGTCATATGAACAGTGGCTTTATGTTGCTCCTGTACGTGTTGCCCCACACCTCCACACAGTAACTGAAATATGGCAAAACAAGTGAACAGCGCAGAATTCACATTACCTTGTGATTTAACACGTACTTTGCCTTGTTCAAAACAGAAATATTCTTGGACACCTTTTGTTTTTACATATTTAAGCTGTATGAGATTTCCATGTCAGTTGGCCATCCATTACTACACCCAAACATCTAAACTCGGATACTCTTTCAGTATCACCTCCATCTATAGACGGTAAAACATTTTCACTCTCTTTCTGTTTAGCAGAAACCATAAACTTAGTTTCGCTCAAATTTAATGATAACTTATTTTCCTCAAACCATCTTTTCTGTTTGACCATTTCATTTGCAGTGCTTTCTGCTCAACTTTTTAAGTCCTCTCCTGAAAATGCCTGTACGAAAAGAAAGTTGAAACTAGAGCTTAGGGGTTTGATTATACAGTCGATAGTCTTTTTCACTATAATCATGTCGATCCCATCACTGTCGGTTGATGTCTTGTTTTCATCTTTATTTTCTTGTTATTATTGGTGCTCATTGAATTAATTAAAGAAATAACTAACTGCATAGACCAAAAAAAAGTTTGCTGTGGGAATATTTAAAGTCTAAAAAAAAAACTTTTGGCACAATTGACCACAACAGATGAATAGATAAATTGGAAAGGTGTGGTATCGGAGGGGTGGTGCAGAATAAGAAGCTATTTAAGTAACCGGCAGCAGTTTGTAAAGATAGGTGAACATAAACCGTCATGCATGGAAATTACTTGTGGTGTACCCCAGGGGTCGGTTTTAGGTCCAAAACTGTTCATTCTGTACTTAAATGATACATGCAAGATATCAACAATATGGAAATTAGTTCTGTTGGCAGATGACATGAATATGTTTTGTTCCGGGGAGAATTTACAGCAGCTTTTGGATTGACCACAATAGAAATGGAAAAATTGACACAGTGGTTTGAGCAAATCAAATTACCCTTAAATCTGGACAACACAAAGTTTGTGTCGTTGGGAAATCACTTAATAGATACCAAGGTAAAAGTAGTGATTGACAATGTCCAACTAGAACGAGCGTATGAAAATAAAAATCTAGGTGTGATACTAGACCACAAAATCTGCTGGAAATCTCACATAACATATTCACCATCAACTGAGTCAATTACAAAATCCCGGTTCTTACCTATAAAGCCCTTCACAAACTGGCTCCCCCATACCTCACTGACCTCCTCTCCCCCTACCAACCCTCTCGGTCCCTCAGATCCACCTCAGCCTCCCTTCTCTCCACCCCCAGGTCCAACCTCCGTGGCTTTGGTGACAAATCCTTCTCCAGGGCAGCTCCCAGGCTCTGGAACTCACTCCCCCGAATCATTAGAGACTCAGAATCCCTCCCACTCTTCCAGTCTCGTCTCAAGACACACCTTTTCTCCATTGCCTTCTCGTGCCCCCCCCCCCGTCCTCTTGTCCACCCCTGGTCTGGGGCAGGCTGGGGACTGAGCGCTCGACCTGCCCCCTCCCTCAACTCCCTCCCCAAGCGCGTCAGACCCTGCTGTGGTCTGCTCACACTCAGGTCATTGGTCGGGACTCACCTCCTCAGACTTCATCTGTGATTTATGATGTTTGTTTTTCCCCTTTTGTATCTGGCCAACTGGGAGAGTACTCCCTCTCGTAGCCCCCCTTCCCATCCACCCCTGTATGTCTTCTTCCTCCTCCCTTCCCATCCACTCCTGTATGTCTGTGTTATGTTTATCTGTCGTCTTGTTTCCCCCTGTTTATTGTAAAGTGACTTTGAGTATTAGAAAAGCGCTATAGGAGTTTAATTTATTATTATTATTATAACATACACTCACCGGCCACTTTATTAGGCACACCTGTCCAACTGCTCGTTAACGCAAATTTCTAATCAGCCAATCGCATGGCAGCAACTCAATGCATTTAGGCATGTAGACATGGTCAAGACGATCTGCTGCAGTTCAAACCGAGCATCAGAATGGGGAAGAAAGGTGATTTAAGTGACTTTGAACGTGGCATGGTTGTTGGTGCCAGACGGGCTGGTCTGAGTATTTCAGAAACTGCTGATCTACTGGGATTTTCACGCACAACCATCTCTGGGGTTTACAGAGAATGGTCCGAAAAAGAGAAAATATCCAGTGAGCGGCAGTTCTGTGGGCGAAAATGCCTTGTTGATGCCAGAGGTCAGAGGAGAATGGCCAGACTGGTTCGAGCTGATAGAAAGGCAACAGTAACTCAAATAACCACTCATTACAACCGAGGTATGCAGAAGAGCATCTCTGAACGCACAACACGTCGAACCTTGAGGCCGATGGGCTACAGCAGCAGAAGACCACACCGGGTGCCACGCCTGTCAGCTAAGAACAGGAAACTGAGGCTACAATTCGCACAGGCTCACCAAAATTGGACAATAGAAGATTGGAAAAACGTTGCCTGGTCTGATGAGTCTCGATTTCTGCTGCGACATTCGGATGGTAGGGTCAGAATTTGGCGTCAACAACATGAAAGCATGGATCCATCCTGCCTTGTATCAACGGTTCAGGCTGCTGGTGGTGGTGTAATGGTGTGGGGGATATTTTCTTGGCACACTTTGGGCCCCTTAGTACCAACTGAGCATCGTGTCAATGCCACAGCCTACCTGAGTATTGTTGCTGACCATGTCCATCCCTTTATGACCACAGTGTTCCCATCTTCTGATGGCTACTTCCAGCAGGATAACGCGCCATGTCATAAAGCTCGAATCATCTCAGACTGGTTTCTTGAACATGACAATGAGTTCACTGTACTCAAATGGCCTCCACAGTCACCAGATCTCAATCCAATAGAGCACCTTTGGGATGTGGTGGACCGGGAGATTCGCATCATGGATGTGCAGCCGACAAATCTGCAGCAACTGCGTGATGCTATCATGTCAATATGGACCAAACTCTCTGAGGAATGTTTCCAGTACCTTGTTGAATCTATGCCACGAAGGATTAAGGCAGTTCTGAAGGCAAAAGGGGGTCCAACCCGGTACTAGCAAGGTGTACCTAATAAAGTGGCCAGTGAGTGTATGTGTGAGAGCAAAGTTGGCAAGAAGCACTGCAGTCATGAGAAAAGCAAGACACTTTCTGGATCATAAATCACTGCACCCTATTGTTCATTTATTTTACCATATCTGATCTACTGTGTGGAGGTATGGGGTAACACCTACAACACCAACCTACAACCATTATGTGTACTACAAAAAAGAGCCATAAGGGTAGATAACAATGTAGGATATCGTGAACATACCAACAAGCTGCTTTTAAAGTCAAGTGCCTTGAAGTTGAGGGATTTAGTAGAATTTAACACAGCACAAATAATGTTCAAAGAAACAATCTACGACTGAGTAATACACAAAAGTCTTCTCAGATAGAGAAGGGGAGTCTAAACTGAGAGGGAAATTAACTGTGTGTTGACACAACTTTGAAGAGCATGGGCGTTTCAACCAGTGGGGTGACGTTGTGGAACAGCGTGAGCATGGAACTCAAACACAGCGCCAGCGTTACACAGTCCACGAAGTACAAAGGACTGATCATCAAGAGATACGGGATGATGAAGAGTTGCGTTAACTGTTTGCTTTGTTTATCTCTAAACACTCCTCATTACATTTTTCTTTTCATGGCTGTGAGTGGATATCTGGGTTGTGCGCAGCACTGAGATGTGTTTTCTCTTGGTGCATGACGTCAGGACATGTTTTCTCTTGGTCTTTCTCTCGTGTTTTGAAGCTTTTTCCCCTCTTGTTCTTCACACTACGTGAGTTTGTATTGTGCAGCACAACTTGCATTGAGTTTGACATGTATAGTATCTGAATTAACTTCAGAGTAGGTGTGAAGGGGTAGGAAAAACAAGTGTGTACTTCCTCCTATTGCTTTTCCAACACGTAACAATCTGAAGTATACGGAGATGTGTTCACTGAGTTTGATGTGTGGATTTGTTGGTCACTTCAGATTATTG